>JAGKTI010004652.1:12522-49321 GCA_018397915.1 Birgus latro | reverse complement strand
CTTGCACGTCACTGACCACGAGATTTTAGGTTGAGATTTTGAAGTGATGCAAGGGCTGGGAATTCAATGTCTTTACTGCTTTTGGGCTGGGAGTTTACTGTTAGTAGTAGTAGTAGCAGCAGTAGTAGTAGTTTGAGGGATCAGCATTCCAGTTTTCACTGACGAGTATTATGGAAGCTTCAGGCTAACAGGGTCAGGATAGAGTTACGGCATCTGAGTTAAGACTGACTTGATCAGTTCCTTTTAATGCAATACGCGACTTTTGAGCCTTATTTCAGCTCTAGGCATTTCTGCACTTCAAAGCTTTCAGAGTTTTTCAACCAGATTTACATATAGTAGTTTGTCTTAAGGGTACTACTGAGTTTAGAGCCTTCATGACTAACACCAGATAGTGGAATACAGCAGTACGCCAATGCCAGGGAAGCCATGTGGGGTGCTTTGGGTCATGCCTGAGTTCAAGGGCTTTTCTTTGGTTTGTCCTTAAATTCTGGTGCCCTCAGTTCACCCATTAAGTACTCAGAGCATTTTCACAGTATGCTCCATGTCACTCTGTCCCCCGGCATTTCACTGCCCTGCTCCCAGCTCACAGCCCGCTCTCTCATATACTCTCCACTTCGTCCCTCCATCTCATCCTCAGCCTTCCCCTCCCTCTCCCCCCCTCCACCTCACTCACATACACTCTCCTCATCAGTCTCTCACTCTCCATCCTCTCCACATGCCCAAACCACCTTAATGTGTTTCTGCTAACGCTTCCTATCACATCCACATCCACACCATAACGTTCCTTCACTTCCTCATTTGTCAGTCTGTCTCTCCATGTGACTCCACATGCTCTTCTCAAATAACTCATTTCCACTGCTCTCACTCTTCTGTCCCTCCACCAGGGTCCCAAGCTTCACTTCCATATGTTAGAGTTGGTATCACAATACTGTCATGTAGCAGCTTTTTCACTTCCATGCTCACTTCCCTGTTTCTTATCACTGCTTTCAAGGAACCAGCAAACTTTCTTCCCTGCTGCACCCTTTCAAGGCACTTCACCCTCCAAACTTCCATCCTTACTTATCACACTACCCAAGTACTTAAATGCACTCACATTCTCCATATCCTCCCCATCCAACCTCACTGTACAGTCACTGATTTCACTTCTCTCAAAGACAATAACTTTACTCTTCCCTACATTCACCTTTAGATTTAGTTTCTTACACACTCTCCCAAACTCATTCATCAAGCCTTGCTGCTCCCCTTCATCTTCACTTAACACAGTATCATCAGCACAGAGAGTTTCCAAACACTGCCCTCTCTCACTAGGGCTGTTCCAACATCCAATGCCCTACCTTGTATCTCTTTTATAACCCCATTCATATACAGATTTAGCAACCATGGAGACATGACACATCCTTGTTTCAATCCAACCTTCAAATAGAAAAATTCACTCAGTTCACTATCCACCCGCACTGCAGCCTTAGCACCCTCATACGTACTCTTCATGGCCTTCAAGATGTCCCCCATCTGCTCCAATCCATATCTACCCAAAAACAAAATTATCGAGACAGTAAGAATTAAATGTAAAGATGATAAGACTGAGGCATAGGCTGAGACTAAGGGAAACTAAGCAAGAGCAAGGAAGTGGGAGAGTCACGTGAGTGTGGGAGATCAAACAGTGAAGATGGTAAGAAGAATGCTGAATGACTTGGGAGTGGTATACTGTATGGTTGAGAATAATACCAATGTGTATGAAGAAAGAGATCATGTGACTGGTAAAACACTGTTTCAAGCAAGAAGACCGAAAATGGAGCTGTATCACTTTTTAAATGCTTCCTCAACAGATGGGGTGAAAGGGGCTGAGAAGAATATCAGTATGGGTTACCACCAACTCTTATTGTATAGATTACTGATCTCAAATGGCTTACATCACACTTGTCATAACTTTCTTTTTCCCCTCACCCATTGATGATCACACATACCATGGCAGTCAAGCAGTTATATGCACCTTATGTCGTTTACCATATGACTGCAGTTTTGAGTACTTAGGCCAGAAGTTTGACAAAATCACAAATGTTCATGCAAATAAAAATGCCACTCTTTTTCACGTCATTCAGAGTAGACAGACAAAATGTGACAAGTAGCCTACTGTACCTGCAACACAGCTGCAGTAGATGGAGTGGCTAGGCAGATTGCTGAAAAAAGTGCATCCAATGAAGTAAAAGCAGTGGTAAAGGAAGATGGACATGAAAATGAGGATTCCCTCTCTGTCTCCCAGAGACAGGATGGTGGACTGCAGAAGGGCAGCTTCAGCCTGTGGTCCACCGGTTTCACATGTGATGAATATGGGGACATAACAACATGATTACATGCGTCCTATGTTAACTTATGTGTTTACAGTGAACTAATGGTTAAAATAATGAATTTGTATTTTCAGACAAAAAACTGTACAGGTGTGCCACTTATGTTTTAAGTACTGCAATGTTCACACTTGTACTGAACCCTCCAGTATGAACCTTTAGCAGTTTACAGTGCACTTGCCATTAGATGGAGGTGTGACAAATAAAAACTTGGGCCACTCTGATTATGCACCAAGTATTACCAAGGATCAATGGAACAATGCTTTTGCAAAAGAATCTTGTTATAAAGTCTTAATAAATCCCACTATTGGCATACACAAGAACTAGCAGTCTCAATTCTTCTACCACCCATTTGCATTTCACCCCTGTTGTCCCTCAAAGCTAGGAGATACCAAAACACACACCCAGATGGTGTTTTGCTCTGGAATCTCTCTCACTGTTCCTCCCCAAATCTCATACTGACCATATGAAACCTGCATGGGCTCACCCAAACCCTCCACACCAAAACTTAACACAGACTGGGCATCCCACACTAACCTAGGTACTCACATGGACCCACATGGCCACACCCACACTCTCCACATAATCTGTGCATGGACAAGTGCACTCCACTTGCTCACACACTTCTACATTCATCAGTAGCTGAGAAACAGGAACTCACAATGCCATACTGGAAGTACAATATATATGATGAGCAAAGGCATCAGCCACTACTGCCTGCCTTCTGGGATGTTCAGGTGCAATACTCATGGTTACCACCAGGCTGCACTAACAGTACCTTGGGAGGGGTATACATCAAGCCCTTCTCCACCTGTCAAATTGACTGCAGCTCACCTCCATCTAGTATAGACCTTCTCTACACCAGCTGACCACATTGTTTTGGCTGCACCTTGTCTCACCTGATCTGTGCTCACTTTCCTTTCCATTTCACTCACCATTCAAGCCCCTGGAATCTTGAATCTACCTCACGGGGCATACCATCTGCATGTATACAGTATTTGATATTTTTCTTCATAGGTGTGTTTCACACTGTCTACCAGATGGTCAATCCAGTGACTAAAACTTTGACAAAGGATATTAACATTACCGAAATTTGTTATGATTTAATGAAAATGAATGTCAGCCAAGTGATGACTAGATTTAGGATGATGCATTCCATTACCTATCTTCACTGACTGTCTAGCTAACTGCAGTAAATGCTAATTGCTTTTAACACATCCTACAAAATTAATACAGATTTATGCAGAGGAACTCTTTTACACATAAAATACTTTGGCACCAACAGTCTAATAAATTTACTCTATATGTGCTTGATTAACATGTCATCATCTCTGTCTACTCGGTGTTAGTTTCCAGTGTGTCACGTTTAAAATTATTCATTTAACTTTTTGGCAGCATATTACCTATTTTGCAGTTTATTAGGCAAAAATCAGTCCTGATTAACATTTTGACTGAGAATAATGAACTCTGTACTGCATTTTTTTTCCAGTTTATAACAAATGATTTCATTCACCTCACAGACACTTGCAACAGTTGAGAGCAGAATGAAACTGCTCGACTTTTGTAACAACTATCTGGGTGCCAGGCAACGATTCAAAATTAAACAAAATATAACATTAACCCCTACACAACAAAGATATCATTTACATCTTATTGTTAATATTTCTGAATAATCTATGCAGGTCTAGATGCTTTTCAATATAGAAAGATTACATATAGCTTTCACTCACCCATTCATGATGAGAGCTCCCTCAAGGTAAATAGTAGCCTAGTCATGGCCAGATTAAAATGAAAAAAATATGTCATTGGACTAAAGGGGTTAAATGGTAAGTCAATGAAAAAGTCCTGTAGCCTAGCAGCCACTTGTGATCTCCATTACTCTCATCAGTGTCATAACCTTAGCTTTTATCAACATTTTAATCAACACCCAATTTGCCATCATTTCAAAAGGTTGAATAGGAACCAGCAATAAGAAAAGGAAAAATAAAAAGGAAATCGTCACACAAACCTGACCATAAATCCATTCACAAATCATTCAAGTCTTCAAGATTCTAAGCGCCATTCCATAAGTTATATTAATTAAACAATGCTCATTTGTACGGATTCCTCCATGAAAATTTTCCAACATACTATAAATTTCAAAATTCTGTCCCTTTTGCCAAAAAAGCTTCCAGTTTCCTGAGAAATTCATGAGTAGACATACATTATATAAATAAGCAATGTGGATCTACAATATGGCTCTTTGCTGTTTAGCGGGACATGAATCAGACATAAAAAGTTCCACTGGACTCTTCCATTCCTGTATCTTAAGGACTAAAAGACTGCTTGCAACACAAGTGATGGGTAGTGGGATAGCCACATCACTCTGCTAAAATAAGGATGCAGTGTTTCCAGCCCCTAACTCATATCCAGAGGACTGGAAATCAGGTATAATTGTTCCTTTATATAAAGGAAAAGGGGAGAGAGAGGTATGTGGTAACCATAGGGGTATTTGCCTTCTTAGCGTGACTGGAAAGATATATGGCAGCATACTTATTGATAGGGTTAGGCATGTAACAGAGGAGTTAGCTGGAGAAGAACAAGGGGGATTTAGGATGGGAAAAAGGGTGTGTAGATCAGATATTTGTTCTAAGATGTTTAATGGAGAAGTATCTAGAGAAGGGAAAGAAAGTGTATGCTGCCTTCATGGACTTGGAGAAAGCTTATGACAGAATAGATAAGCAAGGTTTGTGGAAGGTATTAAGAATATATGGAGTGGAGGGGAAATTGGTGAGTGCTGTGAAGAGCATGTACGAAGGAGCTAGGGCAACTGTGCAAGTGGATGGTGAGCTAAGTGAGTTCTTTGATCTGAAAGTGGCACTGAAACAGGGTTGTGTGATGTTTCCATGGCTGTTTAATATATACATGGATGGTAGGTTGTAAAGGAGGTGCAAGGTAGGGCAGTGGATGTTGGGGTGGCTCTAAAGAAAGAGGGTGAGATGTGGAAGATTCCGGTGTTGTTGTATGCTGATGATACAGTATTGTTGAGTGAAGATGAAGGGGAGTTGCAAGGTATAGGGAATGAATTTGGGATAGTGTGTAAGAAGAGGAATCTGAAAGTCAATGTGAACAAGAGTAAAGTTATGGTGTTTGAGAGGAATGAAGTCACAGAATGCACAGTGAGGTTGGATGGTGAGGATATGGAGAATGTGAATGCATTCAAGTACTTGGGCAGTGTGATGAGTAAGGATGGAAGTTTGGGGGATGAAATACTGAAAGGGTACAGCAGGGAAGGAAGGTTGTTGGTTCATTGAAAGCAGTGATGAGAAATAGGGAGGTGAGTATGGAAGTTAAGAAGTCACTGCATGATAGTATCGTGATCCCTACCCTGACGTATGGAAGCGAGGCATGGACCTTGCTAGAGGGTAATAAGTCAAGAGTGAGAGCAGTGGAATTGAGTTACTTGACAGGAGCATGTGGAGTGACATGGAGGGACAGGTTGATGAATGAAGAAGTGAAGGAACATTGTGGGGTGGATGTGGATGTGGTTGAGAAGATTAGAAGAAATACACTGAGGTGGTTTGGACATGTGGAGAGAATGGAGAATGAAACTCAGACTAAGAGGGTGTATGCAGGTGGGGTGGAGGGAAGGAGAGGGAGAGGAAGGCCAAGAATGAGGTGGAGGGATGGAGTTGAGAGGTATATGAGGGAGGGGGGAGTGAGCTGGAGGGAGGGTAGACAAATGGTGGGTGACAGAGCGACTTGGAGGCATTTTGTCTCCGGCCACACTTTGCGAGATTAGGACGTCGGGCTATAGATATAAACGTGGTGGTGGTGGCGGCCTTCATCCACTCATTTGATGTAATGCTATCTACTTCTTCCTTCAGCTTTATCATTCTTTTTTACTATGTCTGCCCTCCTCTCTGCCTGTTTCCCCCAACTTTCCTGTCACTTTTTATTACTCTTCTTTCCTTTTCAGGTGGCTTTACATTGAGTGACAAGCTTAACAGTTTCCTGTAAGCCAAGAAATCATTTACAATGCTGGGTGGTAACCATATAACTAACCCATACATGTTTCCTACATGTCTGCAAGTGGGTTGGCAGAGAGTTAATGCCTCTCCCCATAAATGAACTAACTCAAAGACAAACGGTCATCCCTCATGGGATTATGGCATCAGGATATTGACAGATATATAATAATGTTTATGATACTGTACGGTAATGAGACCTGGGCAGTAAAGGAAGAGGATATTCGCAGGTTTAAACGTACAGAAATGACAATGATTAGGTGGATGTGCAGTGTGTCCCTGCATGTAAGGCCTGGGGGGGCTGCGTTTACGATAGAAGAGTTGAGAGGTAGGATGGGACTGGAGTGTATTGGTGTTGTGATGAGGAGAGGTAGGCTGAGGTGGTTTGGACATGTGGAGAGGATGGGGGATGATAATTGGGTGCAGAGGGTGAGAAGTGTTAATATTGGGGGAAGGGTTGGGAGGGGTAGACCGAGAAAGACATGGGACGAGGTCATTAAATGTGACTTAAGGGTTAAGGGACTGAATAGGGAGGCTGCCAGAGATCGAGCAGCGTGGAGAGCCGCCATTGGGTGACCAAGGCCGACACATGCAAGCATGTTGGAGCCTTCAAAAATGAAACGGAACGAAATGAAACGAAACGATACAGTACCTCTTATAAGTCAGGCTATCTACTAGAATACCTCAACTTTTTACACATAACTGGTACAGAAAATTGAGAAAAATTGTAAATCACCTTTATAAGTAGCAGTGCAACTCTGACAGGCAGTTTTTCTGCAACTTGTTGTTGACTTAGCAGCAAAATTTGGCTCCGAAAATGCAACACATAAAGTGGACTTGATGTATGTGTAAAAATGATCATGCAATGGAAAGGGACAATTATAAAATACTATACAACACATAAAATTACTACGGGCTGACTGATATAGGTCGGAATGAAGACAAGGATGACTGAAATGAGAACTAAATAATTCTATAAACCATTTCTTTAATACATGTACTGTATTGTCATTCCTACAACATCACTTAATCTTTCTGCTACTGTGGCAACTACTGCAATGTATTTTATTTTGGCCTGATCTACAGGATTTGTTAATACTGAAATAAGTCCCTGGCAATAACAGTTATAAAAGACTTTGGTTTTACCACTGTCTTCTAAACCAATCATTCTTGCAAGATAATTTGCTTTACTCAATAGTAATGAATAGTACACCAGAAGCTACAAAATTTTATATATATACTGTATATATATAGACAGACAGATTGACAGATAGATAGATAGATAGATAGATAGATAGAGATAGACATAGATGTAGATATATAAATATGATATAGATATATCACACACACACACACACACACACACCACACACACTCTCTCTCTTCATCACTGTAAAGGCTGCATACTCAAAAGCAGTACTCAGTAACTCCCTCAGGAGACAAAGGCAGAGCCAGTGAACAGCCCTTTTACTTTATGGCAAAACAAATGCCAAAGGAAGATGAAAGTGAGGGTGAGATCACAGTAATACTGTAATATAATGAGGAAGACAGTGGCAAGTGACAGACATCACTAGCCCACAGCTTTGTTGGCTGGGGGTGGGGGGTGCGGGGGAATCTTGATTAATGCTTTCATCTAGTGGTACCTTGAAGAAAAAAAAAAAAAAAAAGCCACTGGACTGAAGGGACTGAGTCAGTTCTGATCAATCCTAGCCCATTCACATCTACTCACGTCCACATGGGTCTAGTGAGGATGCTTCAGGTGCTTGCTGGCACTTCATATCCACTGGGCCCATTTTATAACTCTAAATTGTCCCAAACAGTTCAGAACACTACAGGTACAGCCAAACCCTACACATCCATCCGGGTCAATATGTCAGTTAGGTCATACTAAGTCCAATTAGGTCACCTGTTTCATTCACAGTATTTCAAGACCAGTCTCCTACTCAAGACCCATTCAGATCATTAAGTCCATTGAGGTTCATTTATAACCGTTAAGGCTACTAAAGGTCCCATTGGGTTAATTAGAGTTTATTCATTCATGCCAGCAACTGGGTTAATTAAGGTTCATTGACGTCTTCATATCCATTCACAACTATTTAAGACATACTAAATCTATCATAGTCTTTAAAATCATTTCTGACATGTTTAGACTCAGTCAGAGCAACACTTACCCACCTGGCCAATTTAGTTTCAATCAGGTAAATTTAGGGTCAGCTCAGAGTCCATTATAGTATAAAATTTGGTCAGGTGCCATCCAGTTTGATAATTTATAGGTAGAAGGGGAGGTGGGGGGGATGTCAGAAGGGTGAAGAGAAACTTGGACAGACTAGAGTGGTGATATGTAGTGGGACATGACAGAGGAAGTATACTTTGTAAAGATGTACACTGTAAGTTCACCAGGAAAGCCCAAGTCAAAGATTCCTCCTTGAAATTCAAGAGAGGGAGGGAATTAAAAATGGGCGAGTGGACAGAGAAGGGTGGACAGGACTGCCTAGGGTTGTGATGGGTGGTGGGGATGCACACGAGTGAGCACTGCGTGCTGGACAGTAAAGATTGCTCCAGAAGACTCAGAAATAAGTGGGGTGGGTAGGGACGAATGGGCAGGATTGGCTAGGATGGTGGAGGAAGGTGGCCTGTGATGGAATAATCGTGAAGAGGGGTACCGTATTGCAGGTCAGCTGGAAGAGTGTATGTCAAAGACTTCTAAAAATCTAAAAGGAGTGGGAAAGAGACCACAAAATAGATAGGGTTTGCTAGACAAGAGCGGGTATGATGGTCTGGGATTGCAGATAGTGGTTCAAGAGGGCAGAAACGTACATCTGAGTTGTATGTGAGGTGATATCAGTGCTGGGCAGACCTAAGCTACAGACTTACAGAAGCTGTGTGTGTGTGTACAGGGGAGAGGGGGACAGAAAAGGTGGTGCTGATGGACAGAAGTAGGCAGGATGGGCTGGGATGGTAGTGCAGGGCAGAAATAGTACACTGTATGAAGCAGGGAAACTTACTTAAAAACTGTCCTTCTAGTAAGCATGCACTGCTCTTGGATAACATGTGTACCGGAATAGGTAAAGATATGTTGTCATAAGGATGGAGTTAAAGTTTTAACCCCTTCACTCCAATTACTGTATGTACAGTATTTCTACCTATCTACTGTATCTACAGTATTGCCAGATGCCTTAATCCCATAAGGGGTGGCCACAAACAAACTGCCTCCCTGTTGCCCTGTCCAAAGCCATTTCAATACCCTGCTCCCAGCTCCCCCTCCCCCCTCTTATATACCTCTCCATTCCATCCCTCAGTCTCATTCTTGGCCTCCCCCTCCCTCTCCCCCACTCCACCTCACTCACATACAGTACACTCTCCTCATCAGTCTCACCCTCTCCTTCCTCTTCATATGGCCAAACCACTTCAATGTATTTTTCCTTCTATCACATCCATATCCACACCACAATGCTCCTTCACTTCCTCATTTGTCAGTCTGATGTGACTCCACATGCTGCTCTCAAATAACTCATTTCCACTGCTCTCACTCTTGACTTGTGTCCCTCTAACAAGGTCCAAGCTTTCCTTCCATACGTTACAGTTGGTATCACAATACTGTCATGCAGTGACTTTTTTACTTCCATGCTCACTTCCCTCTTTCTTATCACTGCTTTCAAAGAACCAGCAACCTTTCTTCCTTGCTGTACCCTTTCAAGCATTTCACCCTCTAATCTTCCATCCTTACTCATCACATTACCCAAGTGCTTAAATGCACTCACATTCTCCATTTCCTCCCCATCCAACCTCACTGTACATTCACTGACTTTCTCTCTCGAAGACGATAACCTTACCCTTCCCTGCATTCACCTTTAGATTCCATTTCTTACACACTCTCCCAAACTCACTCATCAAGCCTTGCAGCTCCCCTTCCCAAACTCACTCACCAAGCCTTGCAGCTCCCCTTTGTCTTCACTTAACAACACAGATCATCTGCAAACAACAGTACAAGGAGTTTTCAAACACTGCCCTTTCACATTGGGGCCACTCCAACATCAACTGCCCTACCTTGTATCTCTTTTATAACCTCATCCATACACAGATTGAACAACCATGCAGACATGGTACATCCCTGTTTCAATCCAACCTTCAAATAGGAAAATTCACTCATTCATTGTCCACACACACTGCAGCCTTAGCACCACCTCATACATACTCATTACGGCATTCAACAACTTCCCATTTACTCTGTATACTCTTAATACTTTTCACATTCCTTGTCTATCCACCCCGTCATATGCTTTCTCCAACTCCATGAGGGCCACATACAACTTCTTTCCCTTCTCTAGAAACTTTTCCACTAAAGACCTAAGAATTAATATCTGATCTACACAACCTCTTCCCTTCCTAAAACCTCCCTGTTCTTTTCCAATTCATTCCTCTGTTATTTCCCTAACTGTCAGTAAGTATCCTACCATATACTTTTCCTATTACACTTAGAAGGAAAATGCCCTTATGATTACCACACACTTGTTTTTCCCCTTTTCCTTTGTACAGGGGAATAATTATACCTGACTTCCAATCCTCCAGGACTTTACCTTCCTCTTAGGCCGATCTGCACATCTTCACATCCATTCTATCTCTCCCCCTTGCTTCAGCATTTCACCACACACTCCATCAATTCCTGGGGCATTCCCCATTTTGACTTTCTTCACTGCTTCCACAACTTCCATCCTACTGATTTCTTCCTCTCTTCTCACATTCCTCCTTCTCCCAGTCATTCCCCAGCCACTTATACTTGCATTATTTTCATTTTCTATGTTTAATGATTCCTTAAAATGTTCTCTCCATCTACTCACTTTTTCTCCCTTCACCACTAGCAATCTACCATTCGTATCTTTCATTCCCCAATTAAGGTTTTATCACCCTGCCTGTTTACCTCTTTCCAGAACATTTTCTTACACTCCCTCCATTTTACACTCAAATTCCTTCCAAATTCCTCATCCACTCTCTTCCTACTCTCTCTTATTAATCTTTTTACCTCTCTCTTCCTCTCTACATATAACTCTCCCTTCCGTCTCTCAACTTTCTCCACGCCTCTGTTTCTCGTCCACTCACTGTATGCTTTCTTCTTTTGTGTCACAACCTGTCTCACCTCTTCATTCCACCATGCTGTTCCTTGCACCGAATTTCGTTTTCTCTTCATCACACCACCTCACACGCTGCGATGATTTCTTCTGTGAATTTCTTGCACACAACTTCCTTGTCTCCCATCAGCTCCAAATCATATTTACCCAATCGCACATCCATACTACCATTCTCTCACACCCTCACCTCTCCATTCAGTCTTGGTTATTCCACTTCTCTCTTATATTCTGCCTTTTTTCCATCCTCTTGCAACCTTTCTACCCTCATTCTATGAACTACTTCCTCATGCCCTTCCCTTCTATTCCTCCATTTCATTAGAACCTTGAATTTCACCACCAACAAGTGGTGGTCAGAAAGTCCACTCCCCAACCTCTATATGCTCTTGCATCCATTACAAACCTTCTCATTCTATCATCCACACACACATAATTAATCATTGCCTTCCATTCATTCAGTTCACCACTCACCCTTCTCATCACTTGCCATGTATACCTGTGGATCATTTTGTGTCTGAAGAGGGTATTGGCTAACACCAACCCCCACCCTGTACAAATGTGCACTAGAGCACTGACTTTCTCATTCAATTCTGCAGGCACACACCACTCACCAACTACTCCATCCACGTTCACATTCCCTACTTTTCCATTCATATCTCCAATCAAAAACACACTCTCATTCCTTTCAAACTTTTCTAAGCACGCTTCCATATTTATTCAGAACTCTTCTGTCACTCTACTTGCACGATCTTGAGTTGGCACATACGCACACACAGAATCGCCCACACTTGTAGTCCAACTTTCACTCTTATTCACACAATCCTTGAGCCAACTGATCCATGCTCTCTTACACTCTCCTTCCATCTCTTGCACACAAAAATGCACAATCCTTCTTTTGCTCTCTCATTTTCACCACTCCAGCACATATACCCCACCCATACTCCCACTGTTTCACACTCTCACCTCTCCATTCAGTCTCAGTTATTTCAAATATAGTACATCCACTTTTGCGCTCTCAAACACCTGGACAATCTCTCTCTCTTTCACCTCATCATTCACACCCCTTATATTCCATGTCATAATCTGTACCATGTCCTTTGTTCAGCCCTTAGTCATCACCTGTTGGTAAGTCCTGGTACAAGGCTTCTTATTTGTATTTTTAGCTCGTTGTTTTCCGCGGAGGGGCACTAACCCTCCGCCAACCACTTGCTGTCACTTAGGGAACACATGTTGGTTGGTTATAAGGTTACTACCCAGAAATGTCAATGATTTCCTGGTTTACAGGAACTCATTTGGCTTGCCACTCAGTGTAGAACTATCGTAAAACGGAGTACTGCTACACTAACTGGGTGATTGATGGGCAGTATTTCACATTCTACCAACAGACAACTTTATTAAGCTTTGGAGAGACTTTTTCAACTGGAGGGGTTTGACATAGTCTTCGCTGATTTCTTTACTACCAGAGAGATCTCTTAGCCTGAAAAAAATCATCTGGTAGCAGCAAAAGTAAACCATAAAAAATATGTCACTGCACAGAAATGGGTAAATGCTTTTCCACAAGACCCACCAATACATCATAAAACTACCACTGATATCACCAGTACACTAGTCCTATACAAGACAGATTTAGCACACCTCAACATCAATGGTTCAACATTAGCCAAATCATGATCTGAAAGAGATGTGGTGCCATCTGCTGGTGTGGGAGAACTGCTGGACCAAAGGGAATTGTCTATGTAACCTATTCCCATGTTGGATTCATTAAAAATATATATAAATAATGTTAATAATACATTGGTGGTAGGTGGCGGTCCTCGCCATCCACTCACTCAATGTAGTGCTGCTTTGGGTGTCTGCCCTTTCCTCTCTTCCTTCCTTCCTCTTCTGTCTTTCTTTCCACTTCCATTTGCCTATGGGTGACTTTCCACTCCCTCATCTTTCTTTCCTTCATTCTTTCCTCTACCTTCTGCCTATGAGTGACTCTACACTAAGTGACAAGCCAAATGGTTTCTTGTACATAAGAAAACCATTTACTATGCTGGGTGGTAACCATATAACCAAAATATGGCGCCTGGTGGTTTAGTGGGTAATTAAAGTGCTCTAATCGGACTGAGCCAGTGTGGGTATATATCCAAGGGATGGTTGGGGTTTACTGCTCACATAATGCCACTCAGGGATAAGTGAGACTGGTCACCTACATCTTAAATGTCAGGACCAACTTGCCTAGCCCCGGGCTCCTACCCTCCTCCTGAAGTAACATAGGACTGGATGATAGATGGATGGATGGATAATAATTAATATGCAAATTCTGTAAAAACCAACATAAAATGAGTAATAAACTGTTCAATCATATGTAAATTATTAGTCTGTGGTAGGCAGGGGCACTCTCCATCCACTCACTCGATGTAGTGCTGCTATCAGGTGTCTGCCCTTTCCTCTCCTCCCTCCTTTCCTTCCTTCCTCTTCTGTCTTTCCTTACTTCATTCTTTCCTTATCCTTCTGCCTACAAGTGACTTTACACTTCCTCTTTTGTCTTTCTTTCCTGTTCCTTATGCCTTATGGGTGACTCAACACTGAGTGACAAGCCAAATGGTTTCCTGTACACCAGGAAACTATTTACTACACTGGTTGGCAACCATATAACCAAATTATGGTGCCTGGTGGTTTAGTGGGTAATTGCGGCACTCCAATCGGATTGAGCCAGTGAAGGTTTATATCAAAGGGATGGTTGGGGTTATTGCTCAAGTAATGCCACTCAGGGATGAGTGAGGCTGGTCACTGTCATCTTAAATGTCAGGGCCAACATGCCTAGCCCCGGGGTCCTATGCTCCTTATGGAGCAAGGCAGGATTGGATGATGGATGGAAATTATTAGTTAATATGAAACAACATCATTTAATGAAGATAAAGCTTATCATTTCCATTTGTAATAATGAAAGCATTGTAACCAATGAACTATATCAGTTTTACTGCTTATGCTATGATGATATCATGCTCTTATCATGAATAATGTATGCCTGTAACCTTACATGAATGCTGAAAAAGTAATTAAAATACACAAAAAATGTCACATGAAAATAAACACAAAGTGCTACTAGCCGTTAATTTCAAGATAAGAATGATGACAGTAAGTTTTCAATTCTACAGGGTGCTGAAACTGGCAACAACATTAGAACAGGAGCAAATTACATATAATAACCTTAAATAGTAAATTTAAAGAACTCACACAATTACAGAATTTCTATTTATCTCTCACAGCAATTAGACTGTGACATAATTTTACTGTTTGGAGATCAGGTGTCCAATGTAACCCGGAGTAAACTCTTAACCCGCCAAGCCCCATCGACGTACGATGCACGTCGCACCCTAATCCGTCTCTTACTCCCGACGACGTGCATCGTACGTTCTGCAATTGCAAGGTCTGTCATTTCCACATTTTTCAAGTTTCGCATGAGATTTTTGGTAGGCATATGTGGGAGACCTTCCTCTACCCCCAGCCAGATGGCAAGACTGCTTGACCCTGTGTAACCACCACCCCCCCTCAGGGGGTGCGCCATTTTCTCGCAACTCACCTGTTAGCAGCGACCTGGCCAGTAAGGACACATAGCATCTCAGTCTCTCTGACGAAGAAATTCAAGGCAAAAGTGATTCCTGATGTGGCGGACAAACATTACGTGGCACCAGAGTTAATAATGAACAGACATAATGAGGAGGTAATGTCGCCAAGGTAGGTGCAGTATGTTGATGTGTTTGGTGAGTGAACAACGCTTATATGGCCTATATTATTACATGAAAACCAAAATACTCTTGTACTACATATAAACTCGTACCAAATAAATAAATAATTACCAAATCTGAGTGGTTTTGGTTAAGTTTCCCTTGCACAGGGAGCGTCTTTTATGAAGTGCGGTGTCATACAAAGTGGTAGCCAGGTAAGGGGCCTCTCACCTGTTTAGTGCATTTTTTTTTTTTTTTTTTTGCATGTCTGACTCTGGGCAAAGGCTTCAGGGCCTATTCCCAAGTCCCAGTAGTCCTCCTTGGGGCCCAGTAGTCCTCCTACATCCCCACTTCAGGTGAATGGTCTCTTGCTGAATTTTCGATGTTTCTCACCAAAAGCGGAAGTTTGAGCCAAAAAAAGACACATAAAAAATTTGCCCAGTTCTGGGGGTGGGTTAGGTAAAAAGTTGCCGGGACGGGGCGGGTTAAGAGACCACAATGCAACTGGGTTAGTGAAGAGATACTTTCACTACTTACCCTGAACCATACATATGGTACTAAACATCACATCTGAAGTCAAGGTATATAACTGTAGAGTACAGTACAGTACTTAAAATGGGAGAGGAATCTTAATTTACTGGAATAATACAATGTATTATAGTAATGGTGAAGCTGAAGCAGATATAGAAAACATGAGTTAAAATTAGTTCTCTAACTACATATATTAATAATAATAATAAAAATTAAATATTATATTTTTGGTTAATTTACATTAAGGCATATTGCTCAGATATCTACAAGATTTTCCACAACAACACCTTCCATCTGCTCAGTACTAGCATAACTATCTGTGTTTGGTGGAATGTTTTCAATATCTTTCTTCTTCCTCACACTATCACCACTCTCAGATCTAATGTTGTCACCTACCGGTACCGTTTCATCTTTGCCACTACTTTCCTTTCTTTTGCTCTGTTTACTTCGCTTATGCTTCTCCTTATCCTGCAGAATTGGTACTCCATACTCTGAATGCAGCTGAGCAAATGTGCGCTTTGTAAGAGATATGAATGACGCATGAGAGGGTGGATGAGGTGCAGGACGGGATGGGGCCACAGAGGAGGGGAGGTATGTGCTCCTTCCAGACCCTCGGCCTCCTCCAGACACAGTGTTGGCTCTCATACGCTGCACTTGACTGGGATCAAGTGCCACTTCATTAGAACTCTATGGGGTAAAAAAGATAATGGTTAACACACTCCAGAAAAAAGCAGTACTCTACTGAAACTAATGTCAAAGAAGTAGCTCTGAAAACAATGAATTCAGGATAATAATACAGTAATTTATGGAATTTTCCTTCCTTTTGCAAACTATTTATTTTTTTTAATTCAGCAGTTTGCATTTTCTGAATAATTGGGGCAAATCCTAGGCAAAATGAAATATCTTGCAACAGTCAGAATATGAATAAAAAGAGATGCATCATACAGAAAAACTTATTAAAGATTATTTTTTTAACTGAGCATTAAAAGCATCTTCTAAGCTAAATAAAATTATCTGGAAGCAGCTAGCACATAACAAAAATGATGTCCTGCTCAAATGGTCAGAAGCAGTCCTGAGAACTACAGTAAGTGCAAAAGATATAAATACACTAATGCATTTGATGCAGTGCCCAGATATATCCTCAAGGACAAAATTCTAGACATGAAATATGCATAACAACGAAAAATACAGCTATCTAACCTCCTTCCAGGTTGATAAGCCCAAGTTCTAAATCTCTTCAGCCTTAGCATGTCTTTTTAAATTACAGTATTTTGATTCATGCCAAATAACTTTATTCTGCTTAAGTGAGATGTCCCTGGACTGTAGTTTTTTTTTTTTTTTTTTTAAATATAAATGCAAGGAAGAAGGAATCAAAGGCCATGGGCCCACATACTGTTCCTTCCAAGAAAAAACAAAAAACAATATGAGAGAGAGCCAAATTCAAGATCCATTCATTTCGAGATGCCTGGACACACTGCATTTGAAAGACGGGAGATCATAGGAAGTAGGGAATACAGACAGAGGAAGACAGTTCCACAGTTGACCAGTTGCATAAATGAAGAACTGGGAGTAATGGTTAACTCTTGCATTACAGAGTCCACAGTTGACCAGTTGCATAAATGAAGAACTGGGAGTAATGGTTAACTCTTGCATTAGAGAGTTGGACAGAAAAGGGATGAGAGTTTGTTGCTAGACGGGTACTATGTGCCCGTCGTAGAGGTGGAGGGATGCAAGCAGACAGTTCAGAGGAACAGTGACCGTTGAAGTAGCAATAGAAGAGAGATAAAGATGCAACAGTGCGGCAAAGAGACAGACGTTGAAGAGAATCAGTAAGAGGAGGAGAGTTAATGAGATGAAAAGCCTTTGACTCCACCCTATTGAGAAGAGCTGCATGTGGGGAGCCTCCCCACACATGAAAGTTGTACTCCATACAGGGGTGAATAAAACCCGTGTACAAGGTCAACAACTGTGCAGGGGTCAAGAAAGTTTGGAGTCGGCTTAGCACACCTAATCTCTTGGGAGCAGATTTCACAAGAGATGTAATATGTTCTTTCCAAGATAAATCCTGAGAGAATGAAACCACAAGCATGTTCAAGGATGATGCAGGACTGCGCTGAACATTATTAAACATTAGTGGGTTATCCTGAGGAAGATTTTGTCAGGCTGATAAGTGTAAGAACTGAGTCTTTGATGCATTAAAAATAACAAGATTATTTTTACCCCAATCAGAGATACGAGCCAACCATTCACTGGATACACTTTATGAGGCAGTAAAGAATTCTGTTGCTTCCCAACAATTTAACTCGGCTGAGGGAAACCTCCAGCAAGCAATGTGTTCAGAATTACAATATTTGCAAAGTTCCTACTCAATGGATACACTTTAATTTTTTATTCAGTTGTCATGATCATCATCAGCATTCCAACCTTTCTTCCCACCTAAGGATGAGGTGAGACGGGATCCAGAAAACAAAGAAACAGGGTTTCTCCTATATTTCCTGTCACTTCTTACTGCTTTTCTTTCCTTTACAGGTGGCATTACATTGAGTGACAAGCCAAATGGTTTCCTGTAAGCCAAGAAACCATTTACAACGCTGGGTGGTAACCATATAACCAAACCATACATGCTCCCTACGTGTCAACAAGTGGGTTGGTGGAGGGTTAGTGCCCCTCCCCGTAAAAAAAAAATAACTCAGTCAAATGGCCACCCCTTACGGGATTATGGTGTCTGGCAATAGATAGATAGATAGAAAAAAAAAATAAAAAAAAATAATAATTCTTTAAAATTTACCACCAAATTGGATTTTTTTAAATTTAAATCAGATTTTTTAAAAATCTGAGTTTTTTTTTTTCCAACACTATTTGTGCCTTTGGGAATTCTGTCAAAAGAGTACCATACTGGCTCGTTTTTCCTCCCACTTGCTGCAATGCATCTATGATTATATATCACTGTTCAAATAAACAGACTTACAAAAATTGAAAATAATAATGTGAATGGGAAGTGGGAGTAAGGCAGTGCACCAAAGGCAAGCACTTCTTGGTATGGGGGAGGTTACTCACATTATCAGATACTGAAGAAAGTTGCCAACTTGCCTTTTATATTTTGTCAAATTAGGATCATATTAATTAGACTGAATCATGTTACTATGTATTCAAGGAAGAGTTTAGTTTATATGTTAACAGTGAGTATAATCACATTTATGGTTGTTATCAAAGAGCCTTCTTGCCTCTGTTTTTTAATATTTGCTTTGTAACAAAAGGCAATCACTGGTGCCTGACTTGATCAAGATCAGCAGAGGAAGAGTACAGGCCAAACAGACTTGATGAATCTGTACAATACACATCCATCACAGTCTCTGTCTTCTTCAATTTTACTGTATTTATATTTTTTAAAAAATCCATTTTGATTTAAATCATAACTTTTTCACTGATTTTATTTGATTTAAATCATAACAACCCAGCAAAGAAAGATAAAGTATAAGGGAATACTAACAGCTGCATGAGCAGTGAAACTGGCCAGACACTCATTCACTTATCATTCAAGCCACTGGAATCATGGATCCATGTCACTTACCTAACCATCTGAAAATAAGGTTGTGGAATTTTTCTCAACTGATACTGTAATTCACATACACCTGTCAGATACAGCCAATCCATCAACAGTCAATTAAAATAAGGGATGCCAAACCCTTGTCAAGTACTCCTCCACACAGAACACAAAAAACACCTACAATTCATAATTTCACCACCATTAGACAAGGCCTGTCCGATGGGGGGTGGCGGTGGACTCATCACCCTGGCACACAAATCCATCTACTTTTCAGATACTAGTGCACACACAAAGTCACTTCTCCCCCCCACATGACACCACAACAGAAATACAATCAATTAAAATAAACACTGGGAACAAATTACACATAATAATTGCCAATACATACATTCCCCCCCCAATTGTTCCCCACAGTACCACACAATTACTCTCCACAAATACACCACATCACTAACATACCCAACATCATCCTGGGTGGTGATTTCAGTGCCACGGCATCGGCCTGTCATGTCAATAATCCTGACACAGACAGAGGGCTGGTACAATTCCAAACAGATAATCTTATCATACTCAATAATCTCCATCAACATACCCATAACCCACACCAAGCCTTCTTCCTCCCATCATCCCTAGACATCACCTTTTGTTCTCCAAACCTCACCCCCACAACATCCTGGAGAGTGGTCAAAACCCTTGACTCTGACCACCTTCCAATCATCATCACTACCAAAACCAGAATCATCCCAGCTGGCCACAGACACATACACTAATTATAAGAGAGCTAACTGGGAAGCCTTCACAAATGAAACTGAACAAAACTTTGAAACATTTAACAGTACATCCACTACAAACATCAACACTGCTGTGCACACTTTCAATACAATTATTCAAAAGGCAGACAAAAGACACATCCCTAGAGGCAACAGAAAGAGACACAACCTCAACTTCACACCAGAAATTCAAGGCCTCATCAGTCAACAGGACACACTATGACACTCCCCAATACCCCATACATAAGACACCGTACAACAAATACAAGAACTCAACACTCAATAAACAATAAAATATCAGAACAGCAAACACTAAATTGGAATAATTATCTTCAAACACTTGATCACAAAACAAACACCAGCAAACTCTACAAAATACTAAACAGCATCACACTCTCCAACAACAACACTACACAGTCACACGCTGCCATCACAACAACAGACACCATACCTTCAAACAAACAACAAGCAAACTCTCTCATCAATCACTTTTTACATGTCAGCCATCTAAACCCCTACTGAGATGACCAACATGCCATGTGATGCAAGAGACAGTTCCCCGCACCCCCAGACCTTGCACCTTTCACTTACAACCAGAAGAAGCACATAATTAGGAACCTTTTGCACTTATCTGCCTGTGGACCAGACAACATAAGCTACATACACCTTAAACACACTGGACCACAAGGCATACAAGCACTCACCAACATATCAAACTACAGCTACTAACACAACATAATACCCAACATTTGGAAGCATGGCACTTTCATCACTAACCCCAAACCCAACAAAGACCCCACGTTACCTTCCTCACACCGCCCCATCACACTCCTCTGCACCCCCTCCAAAGTCACTGAATGATTGGTATTACAACTAGTTACACCTCACACCCCCCCTAGCCCCATCACATGGTTTTAGGCCACGACACTCCACAAACACTCTTTTTACAGACCTTACACAGAGAGTTTTTGATGGCATGAATGCAGCTAGGCCACCACACAGAACACTCCTAGTCACACTAGACATTAGCAAAGCTTTTGATGCCATCCCCTGCCACAACCTCACAATCAAAATATTCAACACAAACATGCACAATAACACAAGATGGCTGGCAAACTATTTAGCAGGCAGATGTGCTGTCTGAGGCAACTGACAGCAAACCCTTTTCTGTATCTTCCTACTTTCTCTATTCTCATTTCAAAGCCAAAGGTGGCTGTTGCATATATGTACGCAACGATCCATCTTGCTCTTGTGTTCCTGAACTTGATTCTTCTGAATTCTCTACTCTCTGGCTTCAGCTTTCCTGTCATTCTCTGACTAAATATATATGTGCTGTTTACTTATCTCCTAATTCTACTGACTATCAAAAATTCTTTGACTATCTTACTTCTACGATGGAACACATTCTATCCATTTCTCCTTTCTCTGAAATCTCCATTCTAGATTTCAATGTTCACCACCACCTTTGGCTCTCCTCTCCTTTCACTGATCCACCTGGTGAACAAGCCTACATCTTTTCTATCCTTAATGACCTAGAGCAGCTTGTACAGCACCCTACCCGTATCCCTGACCGCCTTGGAGAGAGTTCCAACATACTTGACCTTTTCCTAACAACTAATCCTTCTGCTTACACTGTTAATCTTTTCTCTCCGTTGGGCTCCTCTGATCATAACCTTACTACCTTAACCTGTCCTATCGCTCCGGTATGACCTGTGGACCCTCCAAAGAAACGCCGCCTGTGGCACTTTGGAGCTGCAGATTGGGAGGCCCTCAGGCAGTACTTCTTTGATTTTCCTTGGAATGATTATTGTTTCCATGGCCGGGAGCCATCTGAGTGTGCCTTGCGCATTATGGAGGTTATTCTCTCGGGCATGGAAGCATACATTCCTTTCTCATATCCTCTGACTAATGCAAGAAAGCCTTGGTTTAATCACGCTTGTTCTAATGCTGTCCGCAACAAGGAGAGGGCATATAAGAGGTACCGCAGCCAACCCACCCCTGAATCACATCTTTTATATATTTCTGCCAGGAATCGTGCTAAGTCTGTTCTTCGCTCTGCTAAAAATAATTTCATCCGTGTTAAATGTTCTCAACTCTCCAACTCGAATTCTTCTCGCTCCTTCTGGCACCTTGCCAAAAACCTTTCTAACAACTTTACCTCATCATCCTTCCCTCCTCTTTTCTACTCTGATGGCTCTGTAGCTATTTCTTCTACTGATAAAGCAGATCTCTTCGCTCAGACTTTCTCCTTCAATTCCACCTCAGATGATTCCGGTGCTATTCCTCCATCACTTCCCCCCTCTGACTTCCTCTTGACTGTCATAAAAATTTCTCCAGCTGATGTATTTTCTGCCATCACTGGCCTCAATACTAACAAGGCATACGGGCCTGATGGAGTCCCTCCTGTTGTCCTCAAAAACTGTTTCTGTGCTTACACCCTGCCGAGGTAAACTCTTTTGCCTTTGTCTGTCAACTTGTACCTTTTCTTCTTGCTGGAAGTTTGCTCTCATTCAGCCAGTCCCAAAGAAGGGTGACCATTCCCAACCCTCTAACTATCGTCCAATTGCTTTAACATCCTGTGTCTCAAAAGTTTTCGAGTCAATTCTTAACAGAAAAATTTTAAAGCATCTTTCCTGTCACAACCTTCTTTCTGATCGTCAGTATGGGTTCCGTCAGGGACGCTCCACTGGCGATCTTCTCACCTACCTTTCAGACTCCTGGTCATCCTCTTTTCGGGACTTTGGCAAAAGCTTTACCATTGCACTTGACATCTCAAAGGCTTTCGATCGAGCCTGGCATAAATCTTTAATTTCCAAACTGCCCTCCTACGGTTTCTATCCTTCTATCTGTGCCTTCATCTCTAGCTTCCTTTCTGGTCGTTCTATAGCTGCTGTTGTAGACGGCCATCGTTCTTCTCTTAGACCTATCAACAGTGGTGTTCCTCAGGGCTCTGTCCTATCACCAACTCTCTTCCTTTTATTCATCAATGACCTTCTAAGCTGTACATCTAACCCTATCCAGTAATATGTTGATGATTCCACCCTTCACCTTTCCATTTGGTTTCCGCAATGTCCATCTCAGCAGTTACTTCACCAAAAATGGGATGAGGCTATGGCACACCTAATGTCTGACTTGGCTCGTATCTCTGATTAGGGTAAAAATAATCTTGTTATTTCTAATGCATCAAAAAACTCAGTTCTTACACTTATCAACCCGACAAAATCTTCCTCAGGATTACCTACTAATGTTTAATAATGTCCAGTTCTGTCCTGCATCATCCTTGAACATGATTGGGGTTTCATTCTCTCGGGATTTTTCTTGGAAAGAACATATTACATCTCTTGTAAAAGCTGCTTCCAAGAGATTAGGCGTGCTAAGCCGATTCCGAACTTTCTTTACCCCTGCACAGTTGCTGACCTTGTACACGGGTTTTATTCGCCAGTGTATGGAGTACAACTCTCATGTGTGGGGAGGCTCCCCACATGCAGCTCTTCTCAATAGGGTGGAGTCAAAGGCTTTTTGTCTCATTAACTCTCCTCCTCTTACTGATTCCCTTCAACCTTTGTCTCTTCGCCGCACTGTTGCATCTTTATCTCTGTTCTATCGCTACTTCAACGGTCACTGTTCCTCTGAACTGTAAGCTTGCATCCCTTCACCTCTACGACGGGCACGTAGTACCCGTCTAGCAACAAACTCTCATACCTATTCTGTCCAACTCTCTAATGCAAGAGTTAAACGTTACTCCCAGTCCTTCATTTATGCAACTGGTCAACTCTGGAACTGTCTTCCTCCATCTGTATTTCCTACTTCCTATGATCTCCAGTCTTTGAAACGCAGTGTGTCCAGGCATCTCGAAATGAATGGATCTTGAATTTGGCTCTCTTTTGTATTGTTTTTGCTTTTTCTTGGAAGGAACAGTATGCAGGCCTGTGGTCTTTGGTTCCTTCTTCCTTGCATTTAAAAAAAAAAAAAATGTAACATTTGCCAGTCAGTCTTCGAACATCAAAAACTTCGTAAATGGCGTCCCTCAAGGATCTGTTTTGTCCCCTACTCTCTTTAATCTATACATGCACAACATACCCACACCCCACACACCACAAATACACATAGCTTCCTATGCGAACAACATAACACTCACGTATACACACCAAAACGGAAACACAGCCGCACACATCCTCCGACCTTATCTCAACACACTACATGAATGGTTCACCACAAACAGGATCAAAATAGCCCTAGCCAAATCTACAGTGACCCTTCTCACAAACTGGACAGCAGAACACAGTCACATTTCACACCTCACCATAAACAACACTCCTCTACCACACAAACACCCCCCCAAAATCCTTGGTGTAACATACAATACATCAGTGTCATTTAAACAACACATCACAAACATTATAGACAAATTAACAACAAGACTCAATGCCTTGAGGTCACTTGCCCATACAACATTTGGACACAACAAAGAAACCATCACCACAGTATACAAACAATATATACAATCAGTGCTAAATTATGCAAGCCCTGCTTGGGCTTCTAACCTCACTAAAACACACTACAACACTACACACCATACAGAACAAGGCCCTAAAAATAGTCACAGGCTGCACTGCTACAACACCCACAGACCACCTACACCAAGAAACCAAAGTCCTCAAAGTCAAGGATCATCGAGACATGAAAGGCACCCAATTTCTCACTGCAGCCTCCACAAACCCACACCATCCACTACACTACATGGCAGCACATCCACACACACCAGGGAACATCAAAACAACACCCAGCACACAATACCATACACAAATATTGTCATCTCTCCCCCCTCGCCTGCCTCAGACCAGCTTCCAGAAGCATATCCACTCGCCGCTCCATTCAGTCACTCAAAGACAACACACAGCTGCAAGCATGGCCTCCTGATATCCACCCTTCTGAATCCTATCTCCCTCATGAGGACAGGGTCCACCAGGCCAGGCTGAGATGTGGGCATCAACCAGCCCTCTTGAGTTATGGATGACTCCGTTGCTGATGCCTGTCCAGGCTGCAAAACAGCACCCCATACTATTAAGCACATAATGGAAGACTGCATTGCACACAGTCACCTACACCAACAACACAACGTACACTCCTTGAGAGCTCTGTGGGAAAGCCCGGTCTCGGTCATGGCCTTCCTTAGAGACTTGAGGCTGTTCGGCTGGACTACCTAGGGAACAGATACTACTGCTACTCCTCCACACATAATCCATCTACCCAACTTGATCCCATGTTAATTCCCTAGCTTCTTCAACTTCCATACTCTGATTTCTGAGACACTTATTTATTACTGTATATTCATCCACCTCCTTCCAAGCCTGCCAAAAATCCTCCCACCTTCAAAATTACTCTTATACCATTTTCACCACTATATCTACATCCATATTCTTTATATGACCAGACTATTTAAGAATGCTCTTCTATTCCTTACTTACTTTACTACTTCTGTGAATCACATTGCTTACCTATTCCATTCACTCTATGCACACTTTCCTCAATAATTCCATTTCTACTGCTCTAATTCTTGGCTTTTTGCTCTTACGCCATTAGGGTCTCATACCCATATGCTAATGAATGCACAACACACCCAACAATCCTCTAACATCCTTCACACTCAGACCTTTGTTTAGTATCAGGGCCTTCACAACACCAACTACTCTCCCTCCTTGTGCCACTCTACTTTCCACTTACCTCCCTTTTCCATTACCAGTGAGATATTTCAGTGCAAGATTGGATTCAACCACGCACACACAAAGCAAGAACTGTTTTTACCATCTTTCATCAGTTAAAAGGTACACCCCAAGAAATGGATATTCACTCAAGGCATTGGTAAGACAGCACTACAGCTACAGAGACTACATTCCTTATAAGCCAACTCCAGAGGCCATATTTACTGGCTACACTCTCCTTAGCCTAAGCTGTGAATAGGATTGTTTGCGTAAACAGTATGGAGTACAACTCTCATGTGTGGGGAGGCTCCCCACATGCAGCTCTTCGCAATAGGGTGGAGTCAAAGGCTTTTCGTCTCATTAACTCTCCTCCTCTTACTGATTCCCTTCAACCTTTGTCTCTTCGCCGCACTGTTGCATCTTTATCTCTCTTCTATCGCTACTTCAATGGTCACTGTTCCTCTGAACTGTCTGCTTGCATCCCTCCACCTCTACGACGGGCACGTAGTACCCGTCTAGCAACAAACTCTCATCCCTTTTCTGTCCAACTCTCTAATGCAAGAGTTAACCGTTACTCCCAGTCTTTTATTTATGCAACTGGTCAACTCTGGAACTGTCTTCCTCTGTCTGTATTTCCTACTTCCTATGATCTCCAGTCTTTCAAACGCAGTGTGTCCAGGCATCTCGAATTGAACGGATCTTGAATTTGGCTCTCTTTTGTACTGTTTTTGCTTTTTCTTGGAAGGAACAGTATGCAGGCCCATGGCCTTTGGTTCCTTCTTCCATGCATTAAAAAAAAAAAAAAAAAAATATCTCCCTTAACTCATACATCTAATAAACACTTCAATCAAACTGGAGTGATTATTAAGTTAAAATATGAAAAACTAAACAATCAGTAATAAGAGTTTACTGTTATGGAGATTTGTTTGTCCAGGGTTAGTCTAGCTATCTATTCCCAAACGTCTTAATCCGATAAGGGGTGGCCACAAACGAATCACCTCCATGTTGCCCTGTCCCCCACCATTTCACTGCCCTGCTCTCAGCTCACACCCCCCTCTCTCATATACCTCTCCACTCCATCCCTCCATCTCATCCTTGGCCTCCCCCTCCACCTCACTTATATACACTCTCCTCATCAGTCTCTCACTCTCCATCCTCTCCACATGGCCAAACCACCACAATGTGTTTCTCATAACACTTCCTATCACATCCACATCCACACCACAACACTCCTTCACTTCCTCAGTCTGTCTCTCCATGTGACTCTACATGCTCCTCTCATATAACTCATTTCCACTGCTCTCACTCTTGATTTCTGTCCCTCCAACAAGGTCCATGCTTCACTTCCATACGTTACAGTTGGTATCAAAATACTGTCATGTAGTAACTTTTACTCTTCTATGCTCACTTCCCTGTTTCTTATCACTGCTTTCAAGGAGCCAGCAAACTTTCTTCCTTGTTGTACCCTTTCAAGCACTTCGTCCTCTCAACTTCCATCCTTACTCATTACACTACCCAAGAACTAAAATGTACTCACATTTTCCATTTCCTCCTCATCCAACCTCACTGTACACTCACTGACTTCACTTCTCTCAAAGACCATAACTTTACTCTTCCCTACATTCACCTTTAGATTTCTTTTCTTACACACTTTCCCAAACTCATCCACCAAGCCTTGAAGCTCCCCTTTGTCTTCACTTAACAACACAGTATCTTCTGCAAACAATAGTACAGGGAGTTTCCAAACACTGTCCTCTCTCATTAGGGCCACTCCAACATCCACTGCCCTACCTTGTATCTCTTTTATAACCCCATCCATATGCAGATTGAACAACCATGGAGACATGGCACATCCCTGTTTCAATCCAACCTTTGAATAGAAAAATTCACTCAGTTCACTATCCACATGCACTGCAGCCTTAGCACCCTCATACATACTCTTCACGGCAAACAACTTCCTACCTACTCCATATATTCTTAATACTTTCCACAATCCTTGTCTATCCACCCTGTCATATGCTCTCTCCAAATTCATGAAGGCAGCATAACTGCTTTCCCTTCTCTACAAACTTTTCCACTAAAGATCTAAGAATGAATATCTGATCTACACAACCTCTTCCCTTCCTAAAACCTACCTGTTCTTCTCCAACTAAGTCCTCTGTTATTTCCCTAATTCTGTCATAAGTATCCTACCATATACTTTTTCTATTACACTAAGAAGAAAAATGCCTCTATGATTACCACATACTTCTTTTTCCCTTTTTCCTTTGTACAGGGGAATAATTGAGGTGCTCCCTACAGAACTGAGGTAAGTGACCCGGAGGTCGAAACTGAGTTATCACTTGCACCGGTCTGGAATTGACGGATAGAGTCTCTCTGTGTAACAATTTGCCTCAAAATGGAACCAAAAAGGTCTTTAAGGCCTATATTCCTGGGGGGGGGGAAATCAATAAGATGTAACATTATTACCACAGCAAGTGACAGCCGAGAAAACAGTGGTTGACAGAAGAGGGCATCCCAGAGTCTTGAGCGACCTGATGCAATAGTAAGGCAAGGACTGACCCAGACTCCGAGATACCCAAAAGTTCAACTGCTGTTTTATTGGTTTTTTGTTGGTGCCACTTGCCTCACTTCTGCAGGGAGCGCCTCAATTATACCTGACTTCCAATCCTCCGGGACTCTACCTTCCTTCCAGGCCAATCTTCCACATCCATTCTACTACTATCTCTCTTCCATGCTTCAGCATTTCTCCATACACTTTTTCAATTCCTGGGGCTTTCCCCATTTTAATTTAGTCAGGATCCTTTATAAATCCAACTGCACTACTACCTGAGCCCTATTGAAAGGGTTTTGCCGCTGGCGGTGGGGTGGCTTGGGTGCCTGGCTGCTTCCACCCTCTTGCCCCGCCTCTGCCTCTGAAAGAACAAAGAGCTATCAGTACCCTCTGCCTTGTCCTTCAATAACCAATGAATTCTTGTCCTTCCCTCTCTGATCTCAACTTTTTATATCCTCATTTCATTTTTACATCCATCATGCCTAAGTTATCATTTTCCCACAGTTTATGACAACTTGTAAGCCTAAAGACTGAACAATGTACAGTAACAAACAATCTAACTGGAGTGAAGAGCAGAGTGACTCAAGGATAAAAAGATGTGCTACAAAAACCTTGATACAAAGAGGACTCTGAAGATGTGTTTGTGCCCACATTAACATATGGCACTCAGGTATCAAATGAGTCCGAAAATTCAAAACTGAGAGCAGTGGAAATGGGATAATAACATCTGACAGCCACTTTTCATGTTACAGTTTCCTATCCAATATCAAATGAGACCCCTAACTCTGAGGTCCCTTTTAAGAAGCCCACCCCATACATTCCTTGGTCTGCTTAGTGATTTGTACAATGCTTCATCCACTTACTTGGTCTGCTTAGTGATTTGTACAATGCTTCATCCACTTACTCTCACACATTCTTTCCAAAGATCCAAATGTACTCTCACACATTCTCTCCACAGATCGAAATGTACTGTCACACATTCTCTATAAAAACCACCACCACATTCTACCTGTACATATCACCTCACTAATAATCCCAGTACCCAAGCACTCTCATAAATTTGCACAAGCTGTTCTCTCCCTCACTGTGGCATTACACACTAATCTTGCCTTTACCATTTTAGTACAGTACTGAATTTCCATTTAGTATCTACTGTACTTCCATTTCTGATCACGTTTCACTATCACGAAGGCACAGATCATTGCAATTCTCACACCATGAAAATACTTTTACTTACATAAACAGTCAATATGGGCAACAGCTCCCTAAACTTCTCTTGACCATTTTTGGTTCCTGCAACTGACCTAACATTTGCACACCCTTCCTCCTACACACATTCTAATAATAACCACCCAACAGCAAAAGTCATCAGCACACTCAAGAGCCACATCCCTTAACCTATAAACTGTGACTGATGGGTTGAGCTGCATTGGAGCCGAGTGCGACTGATGGCTCAGGTTGCTCGTTCTTTCACCAACTCTTCATACCTCTGTTGAACCCTCATCTCCTCTACCTCCCCCATCCCCTTCCCTCTCACTCCCATCCACTATCTTGTGGCAAGAAATGTATCATTATTATGAAATTTTTACAAAATGGCAAGAAATCTACTGATATATATATTTTTACAAAGTTTTAGAATTATTCTAAAGATTTTGTATATTTTAAGATTTTTGTAATTAGATAGATTCTAGCAGTTTTTGACAGCATGTTTAGTGGTATTTATTGCTTGGACTGGGCAACCTTACACTGCTGAAAGGGTCAGTTACATATGGGATTTCATACTGGGGATTCATATAAGTAGGAACATTCTGTTGCACTGTGAACTTCAGTGCTAAACTATGTGATTCAAATACAGTAGGCAAATTTTTGGGGAATGGGCCCTTCAGATATAAGGAGATTCCTGTATGGCAGCAGAGATGTCTACAAATGGCAAACTGAATAAAGAGTATGCTGTTGGGAGAGAAGGACCATAATATGCAGTGGGGAAGAAGAAAGCAAGGCAGTAAAATGGTGAGAGAAAAGGAAGAAAAACAGATGTGACTCAAAGAGAGAAATATATGCTAGGACAGTCACCAGGAGGTGTCTGTCATGGCCATCCTATTGGTGATCCCAGGAGAGAGCAAGGCATCACCAACTGCTTCTGAAGATGATAACATCATAGCCACATTGCCTTATTATATATACAGTAAACATACAACCTATACAATGAAAAACATTAAATATGAATGCAAGATCCATACTGCAACATTGTAATATGGTTGAACTAAAGCTAGAATAATACAATGTTAGAACTCTTGGTGGCTACAATAATGAGGTCCTACAGCACTCAAGGAACACATCCTAAATACACTTACCATTAAGCTCATCCAGTTGTTTCTGTAGCTCAGCCACCATGAGCTTGAGATAATCATAGGATGCCCGAGCCAGTAACTTCATCCACACCTCAAGAGATTCTTGACAGTCAGCAGCCAGCACATATGTTCTGCCACCTCCACCATGGAATACCAGTTTGAAGGAAAACTGGTCCTCACATTCTGCTAGTTCTGAAGAACAAAGTCCTGATTATTATACATCATCATCACTCCACCTTTCTTTCCCATCCAAAGGTAGCGTGAGGTAGTGTCCATAGTGTCCATGAAGCCATGAGAGAGAGAGAGAGAGAGAGAGAGAATGCCCAATGAAGTGGGCAATACGATCATTCACTTACAAGCACTATGAATCCTGGGTCTACCTCACTGGCATAAATATCCACACATTTGTGAATCCTGACTCTAGGCATAACCATCCATTCATATGTGCTTTATACTGCTTACCAAACAGAGTCAGGTAGATTATTATCAAGTTAAAAAAGTCTTGTGCACATCCCTAAAAAAATACATCCAACCAGCTTAATCACTTTTTAGTTTTGTAATCTCATCAACCTCCACACCTTGCTTTCTCACATTAATTTACCATATCCATCTACCTTCTTGGCTTACCATGCCTCATCACACCTTCAAACTCACTCACATAGACCCTTTCACCGCTCTATTTATACCCATTCTCTCCATATGACTGTAACACATCTAAGAGCACTCTCTTCTACTCTATTGTCCACTGACTTCCTAACTGCACATCTTTCGTGAATCAAATTATTCTTTTGCCATCCACTCTCTGCACTCCACACATACTTCTCAATTTCCCTATGTCCACTGCTCAACTCTTTTCATTTTCTTGCCACACCAAAGACTTACATCCATACATTACTTTAAGCACTAAAACTCCATGCAATCCTCTTGCAGATCAGACCTCTGTTTTATATCAAGGCCTTCACAGCACCAGCCACCTTCCTTCCTTCCCTGTGCCACTTTGTTTTCCACTTTCCTGCAAATTTACCTCTCTTTTCTACCACTGCACCCACATACTTAAACTCACTCACCAATTCAAATTCCTCACCAGTAAAACACACTGAGAATCACTTTCTCTTAGAAACCACACAACTCCATATTACTGTAGTGAGACCCGGGCAGTAAAGGAAGAGGATATTTGCAGGTTTAAACGTACAGAAATGACAATGATTAGGTGGATGTGCAGTGCGTCCCTGTGTGCAAGGCCTGGGGTTTACGATGGAAGAGTTGAGAGGTAGGATGGGACTGGAGTGTATTGGTGTTGTGATGAGGGGTAGGCTGAGGTGGTTTGGACATGTGGAGAGGATGGGGGATGATAATTGGGTACAGAGGGTGAGAAGTGTTAATATTGGGGGAGGGGTTGGGAGGGGTAGACCGAGAAAGACATGGGACGAGGTCATTAAGTGTGACTTAAGGGTTAAGGGACTGAACAGGGAGGCTGCCAGGGATCGAGCAGCATGGAGAGCTGCCATTAGGTGACCAAGGCCGACGCATGCAAGCATGTTGGAGCCTTCAAAAACAAAACGAAATGAAACGAAACAAACTCGACTAACTCCTGGCTCATATTACTCAGTTTTTCTCTATGGCTGCAATGGCTTCTCAAATTAATCAGAACTCTGTCTATCTATAGACCGAAGCTCTAATCCCGCAATGGGTGGCCGCAGACAAAACGCCTCCAAGTCGCTCTGTCACCCGCCATTTGCCTACCCTCCCCCCGGCTCACTCCCCCCTCCCTCTTATACCTCTCAACTCCATCCCTCCACCTCATCCGCAGTCTTCCCCTCCCTCTTCCTCCCTCCACCTCACCTACATACACCCTCTTAGTCAGTCTTTCATTCTCCATTCTCTCCTGTTCAAACCACCTCAGCGTATTTCTCCTCATCTTCTCAACCACATCCACAACCACCCCACAACGTTCCTTCATTCATCAACCTGTACCTCCGTGTCACTCCACATGCTCCTCTCAAGTAACTCATTTCCACTGCTCTCGCTCTTGACTTGTTACCCTCTTACATCAAGGTAGGGATCACAATACTATCATGCAGTGACTTCTTGACTTCCATACTCACTTCCCTATTTCTCATCACCGCTTTCAGTGAACCAACCACCAACAAAAGCCCTTCAACTCAATTATAAAAAACATTCAATAATAATTTTTATACTCAAATATTTTTCATGTGCTCTTACCTTCATAAACTAGTCTCCCTCACTTATAATACACACAACTTAGCTCATCATTATTATTACTGGTACCTGGTATTATTCTAGCTCTATTTCTTCAGCCAAGTGGTAGGATGATTCAGAGCTCATAAATGATAAAATGCGACAATTAAATGGCTGACTAACTTGTGTCTAAACTCAGCACTGTATTGAATTTCACCAAAGCCCTGTGGATTTCTCAGAGATTTGTACATTAACAAACTTCAAAGCATCTGGGGGTTGGAGGTCAATGGACTGTAATCAAAATACTACTGGTGTTGATGTTCCAACTCCAAGTTTATCTGGATATGAATCCAGTGAACAGAAGGAAACCTACCATTTCAAGCAGGATCAACTAACTCAGTGCACTGTACTGACTCAAGAGGACCATTGAAGTGTGGGGCTATGCTACTCAATCCAGATATTGAGGGTGAGTGATCAGGTGCTCACCCCTTGATGGCATTATGTGTGTAATAAATCCTAGCCACCCAATGGAAGCAGACCCTTATGGATCACATATGGTTTGAGAGTCTTAACTCACTTGATCACCAGGTACCTAAAAATTGAGTGACAGCAACAGGGCTAATGCACTACATCAGTACACAGCATGACAGCACATCACTGATCTCCCTGCAAGCATCAGAGAGCTGTCCCATAAAGGGGAAAGGACCCATGTGTAAGAAGAGTAGGATGATTCCCTGAACCAAAATGCCTGCCAATACAGGGCACACTTATGGACACCTGAAAAAAAGAATTACCCTGCTGGTTCGTTGAAAGCAGTGATAAGAAACAAGGAGGTGAGCATGGAAGTGAAAAAGTTGTTACATGACAGTATTGTGATACCAACTCTAACATATGGAAGCGAAGCTTGGACCCTGTTGGAAGGACAAAAGCCAAGAGTGAGAGCAGTGGAAATGAGTTATTTGAGAGGAGCATGTGGAGTCACATGGAGAGACAGACTAACAAATGAGGAAGTGAAGGAGCGTTGTGGTGTGGTTGTGGATGTGATAGGAAGCGTTAGGAGAAACATGTTAAGGTGGTTTGGGCATGTGGAGAGGATGGAGAGTGAAAGACTGACGAGGAGAGTGTATGTGAGTGAGGTGGAGGGGGCGAGGGGGAGGGGGAGGCCGAGGATGAGATGGAGGGATGGAGTGGAGAGGTGGGTGTGAGTTGGGAGCGGGCTGGTGAAATGGAGGGGGACAGAGCGACATGGAGGCGATTTGTTTGTGGCCACCCCGTGCAGGATTGAGGCGCCTGGCAATAGATAGATAGACAGACCCTGCCAATACAACTACTGTACTATACCAGCAATGAAAATCAAAGTAAAATAACACTTCATAATAAAAATGTTCTCTTACCAATAGTGCATCCTTCAAGGATGATGACACCAAGAGGCTCCTTGTCACCCTTCTTCTCAAAGTAGAACAACAAGTTCCCTTTCAGCACAAACCATCGTCTTTGGAAGCTCTTATTAACCTGGAATTAGAATATACTCGGCAGGAAAGTTTAATACTGTATAACTCATCTTAATCCTGGTGGTTTAGTAGGTAATAAGGCACTCCAATTGGATTGAGTCTGTGTGGGTTTATATCCAAGGAATGGTTGTTTTTTTTGCTCACGTAACATCACTAGGGGATGAGTGAGACTGGTCACTCTCATCTTAAATGTCAGGACCAAGTTGCCTAGCCCCGAGTTCCCATGCTCCTCGTGGGGCGACGTAGGACTGGATGATGGATGGATGGATCTTAATCCTAATCCTATTTCTCAAGAAAGAAGGAAATATGAGCATAAAAGGAAAGCAGTCTTACATGAAAAATGGACTTCTATTTATTATGTATATCTATCTATCTACTGCCAGACGCCTCAATCCCGAACGGGGTGGCCACAAACAAATCGTCTCCATGTCACTCTGTCCCCTGCCATTTCACTACCACGCTCCCAACTCACACCCCCCTCTCTCATATACCTCTCCACTCCATCCCTCCATCTCATCCTCGGCCTCCCCCTCCCTCTCACCCCCTCCACCTCACTCACATACACTCTCCTCGTCAATCTTTCACTCTCCATCCTCTCCACATGCCCAAACCACCTTAACGTGTTTCTCCTAACGCTTCCCATCACGTCCTCAACCACACCACAACGCTCCTTCACTTCCTCATTTGTTAGTCTGTCTCTCCATGTGACTCCACATGCTCCTCTCAAATAACTCATTTCCACTGCTCTCACTCTTGACTTCTGTCCTTCCAACAGGGTCCAAGCTTCACTTCCATATGTCAGAGTTGGTATCACAATACTGTCATGTAACAACTTTTTCACTTCCATGCTCACCTCCCTGTTTCTTATCACTGCTTTCAACGAACCAGCAACCTTCCTTCCCTGCTGTACCCTTTCGAGCACTTCACCCTCCAGACTACCATCCTTACTCATCACACTGCCCAAGTACTTAAATTCACTCACATTCTCCATTTCCTTCCCATCCAATCTCACTGTACACTCACTGGCTTCACTTCTCTCGAAGACCATCACTTTACTCTTCCCCACATTCACCTTTAGATTCCGTTTCTTACACACTCTCCCAAACTCATCTACCAAGCCTTGCAGCTCCCCTTCGTCTTCACTCAACAACACAGTATCATCTGCAAACAACAGTACAGGTAGTTTCCAAACACTGCCCTCTCTCACTAGGGCCGCTCCAACATCCACTGCCCGACCTTGTATCTCTTTTATAACCCCATCCATATACAGATTGAACAACCATGGAGACATGACACATCCTTGTTTCAATCCAACCTTCAAATGGAAAGATTCACTCAGTTTGCCATCCACACGCACTGCAGCCTTAGCACCCTCATACATACTCTTCACTGCCTTCAACAACTTCCCATCCACTCCATATATTCTTAATACCTTCCACAAACCTTGTCTATCCACCCTGTCATATGCTTTCTCCAGATCCATGAAGGCTGCATACAACTTCTTGCCCTTCTCTAGAAACTTTTCCACTACGGATCTAAGAATGAATATCTGGTCTACACAACCTCTTCCCTTCCTAAAACCTCCTTGTTCTTCTCCAACTAATTCCTCAGTAATTTCCCTAACTCTGTCAATAAGTATCCTACCATATATTTTTCCTATTACACTGAGAAGGCAAATGCCCCTATGATTACCACACACTGCTTTTTCCCCTTTTCCTTTGTACAGAGGAATAATTATACCTGACTTCCAATCCTCCGGGACTCTACCCTCCTCCCAAGCCAATCTGCACACCTTCCACATCCATTCTATTACTATCTCTCCCCCATGCTTCAGCATTTCACCACACACTCCATCAATTCCTGGGGCTTTCCCCATTTTAACTTTCTTCATTGCTTCCACCACTTCCATCCTGGTGATTTCTTCCTCTCTTCTCACAACCCTCCTTCTCCCTGCCATTCCCCAGCCACTTATACTTGCATTACTTTCATTCTCTATGTTCAACAGTTCATTAAAGTGTTCTCTCCATCTGTTTACTTTTTCTCCCTTCTCCACTAGTAATCTACCATTTTTATCTTTCACACCCCCACTGACTTCGTTGGCACCCTGTCTAGCTCTCTTTACCTCCTTCCAGAACATTTTCTTACATTCCCTCCACTTTGCACTCAAATTCCTTCCAAATTCCTCATCCACTCTCTTCTTACTCTCTCTTACTAATCTTTTCACCTCTCTCCTCCTCACTACATATAACTCTCTCGTCCGTCTCTCAGCTTCTTCGTCGCCCCTGTTCCTCATCCACTCATTATATGCTTTCTTCTTTTGTGCCACAGCCTCTCTCACCTCTTCAGTCCACCATGCTGTTCCCTGAACCCCCTTTCGTCTTCTCTTCACCCCACACACCACCTCACATGCTGCACAGATTTCTTCTGTGAATACCTTGCACACACC
>JAGKTI010004652.1:0-12428 GCA_018397915.1 Birgus latro | reverse complement strand
ACTTTTCCATTCATATCTCCAATCAGAAACACTCTCTCATTCCTTTCAAACTTTTCCAAGCAGGCTTCCACATTTGTCCAAAACTCTTCTCTCACTCTACTTACACGATCTTGCGTTGGCGCATACACGCACACAATTGCCCACATTTGTAGTCCAACTTTCACTCTTACCCACACAATCCTTGACCCAACTGATCCATACTCTCTTACATTCTCCTTCCACCTGTTGCTCACAACAATACACACTCCCTCTTTCGCCCTCTCATTCTCACCCACTCCTGCGCATATACCCCACCCATATTCCCATTCTCTCACACTCTCACCTCGCCATTTAGTTTCAGTTATTCCACATATATCCACTTTCGCACTCTCAAGCACCTGTACAATCTCTCTCTCTTTCACCTCATTATGTATATACTGTATTTAAAAAAAAAAAAAAATTTTTTTTTTTTTTGCTCCACTGGTACAGTTTCATTCATAAAAGCTTTTTGTCAAATTTTCTACAGTGAGCCCTTATGTTTTGCTTGATTTGGGTTTGTGAATTTACCTTTTGCAAGAAAGCCCTAAATTTCCAAGAACTTAAGTCTCACAATAAAGAATTCACCTTTCGTGTCTATATATGGGGTGCCAGTGGGCAAGGCGATTGCCAGCTGTTTCAGCTATGTTGTTTTCACAGTTCCCGCCAGCTGTCAGACTATGAGTGTGGTGCTCTGGTAGCGATCGCACCCGCAGTCACTTTATTTGCCTTTCCCTTTGTTCAGCTATTATTCTTGTGTGGTCTACCTGTACTGTATTATGGCTTTCTCTTCATTCATTGGAGGACCAGGTAATAGTGGTGACGGTGAAATACTGAGAAGTTCAAAGGATGGAGGCAAGTAGAGAAAAGAATGCCGCGAGTATCGAGTAGATTTGAAAAAGAAAAAGTCTTTGGTTGCTGATAAGACAAAGATTTTTCATGCTGGTGATCCATTTATTTAATGTTTCTTAACATTTTCATCATATTCATATGGTTGTCAGGTATTCCAGTATCCTGTTTTATGAGAATTATATCTCAAAGGTGAGAAAAAAGAGTGACTTTGGGAGGGGCTCTGGAACCAAATAGATTTTTTCAATTTGAATTAATACGTTTCAGTTCGTGAAATTCAGGTTTCGTGCCAACCTCATGATGCCAATTGGACAGAAAACTTAGGGTCTCACTGTACAAATTTTTGTCTCACTCTCTTAAATACATGTTGTCATACATGTAGCTTATCAGCACTTGCTACCTTCCCATTCATCAACCTCTTCACTTCTACCATTACAATTATCATATTATCAGGCACTATAATTCTTCATCATCATCATCAACAAATCCTGTGTTGTCCCATGAGGAATGTGGGAGCCCGGGGCTAGGCAAGTTGGTCCTGACATTCAAGATGAGAACGACAAGCCTCACTCATCCCTGAGTGGCATTAAGTGTGCAATAAACCCCAAACCACCACTTGGATATAAACCTGAACAGGCTCAACCCGATTCAAGTGCCTTAATTACCCACTAAATCACCAGGTGCCATAATTTGGTTATATGGTTACCATCCAGCATAGTAATTGGTTTCCTGGTGTACAGGAAATACATTTGGCTTGTCACTCAGTGCAGAGTCACCTGTAGACAAAAGGAAGAGGAATGAATAAAGGAAAGAAAGACAGAAGAGGAAGGAATGAAAGAAGGAAGGTAGAGAGGAAAGGACGGTCACCCGAGAGCAGCACTACATCGAGTGAGTGGCTGGTAAGTGCCCCCAACCCACAACTAATTATTTATTTATTTAATTTGTTGGCAATAACAAACAAGAAAGAATGTATTACCTCACCCTTCTTCAGCAGGTAGCCCTCCTTGTCAATATGTAAGGGTGAGACACTATATGCACTCAGGTTTTTTTCATTGATCTTCATCTTGGCTGCAAGGAGTTTTCACGTTATCTGTGATGTACTTCAAGCATCCCTTCTCATGACTACCTGTAAAAGAAAGTACTGTAAACACACACACACACACACACACACACACACACACACACACACACACACACACACACACACACACCACACACACACACACACAGTACATAGTGCATATATATGTAGTGTAACTCTAGAATTATGGATAACATCCAAAACATGGCTTACCTCCCTACAGGAAGTGGTTTGTTCATTCAGTGCTCTGTAAAATAATGCAATATAAATTTAACAGTATGTAAAGACTCAATCTCCTCAACCTGATGACATCTTTAATATTGTATTTTCTTTTTGCCATTTAGCTACTTCACATCTTTCCATATTTTAATCAAAGGGTACGGAGGTAGTACCAATAAATTTTAAAAAGATGTCAAAAGACTGAGGGGATTAAAAATGAGTCAATATATGCCATACAACCTGTGCAAATATGTACAATATATGCAGGTGCGAGAGGCACACAGAAAAAGATCTGAGTGTGACCTTAGGGACTGAACAGGGAGGATGCCAGAGCTGGAGCAGAATGGAGCTACCATTAGGTGACCAAGGCCAATGCATGCAAGCATGCTGGAACCTTTATAAACAATACAACAGAAATACTATACAGTACACTTCTACAGTGCTAGTAGGGTGAAAACCTAGTACAATAACTATGAATGCTATAACTAGAAGCTACTGGAGTTACCCATTAAAATTTCCACCTTAATTACCCACATAAAATGGTCTAACCCCTTGGCCTGTAATCTCATGCTTAATCCGTTCCGTGTCGTGTCCGTATATATACAGTACAGTAAACCCTTGATAAGCCGAACTATATGGGGCTCTACCCTGGTTCGAATTACCGAATTTTCCGCCTTACCGAATTTTCACCCCCCCAAATTGCTAAATTACCGAATTATCACAACCAAAAATTGCTAAGACAATACCTATTACTTGTTCTTTCAACACTAAATTAAAGAAATATATATAAATAAATTAGTTATGACAAAAAACAATATAGTGCATTTAATATACATTTAACCCCTTCAGTGCTGGGTGTATTTTCATTTTGTTCTTGCTGCCACCAGACAATTTTAGTCAGTGTAGGTTGGATCTGTGGAAGTGCATGGGGTTGGTACAGCCTTCGTTTGCCCCTTCAGTATGTGAGTCCAGTCCTGAGTGCCATAAAATCGGCTGGAGGAAGCGTAAATAAAGTAGAAATAGACGTCACAGTACTGAAGTGGTTAATTGGTAGAAAATAATTCACAGAGGCAGTACCGACTGTCGGTAACGTGTGTTGGAGATGGATTTTCACCCTCCCCAGATTGCAATAACAATACTTATTACTTGTCTTCTTAACACTAAAGTAAAGGAGCATATACAGTGTATAAATTAATAAAGAAAGACAAAAAAGAAAGAATTCAGTGCACATAATTTGCCTTTTGTCAGAGGCAGAAGATCGTCGGCAGTTTGTTTTGTTTTGGAGACGGAGGTGGTGGAGGTGGTTTAACTCACACTTGAATGTAAATTCTAAAAAGTACCCAGTATTTATTTCACTCTATATTAAGAACTAAACTTAAATGTAATCACTATAACAGACTGCAGTGTAACACCTTTTGTTAGAAGCAGTAGATTCTTTGGCAGTTTGTTTTGTTTTGGAGACAGAGGTGGTGGAGGTGGTCGAGTTCATACTGTAACGTAAATTCTAAACAGTGCCCAGTACTTATTTCACTCTATATTAAGAACTAAACTTAAATGTAATCACTGTAATTGACTGCAATGTAACACCATTCGTTAGAAGCAGTAGATTCTTCGAAGTTCGGCAGTTTGTTTTGTTTTGGAGACGGAGTTGGTGGAGGTGGGTTAGTTCATACTTTAACGTAAATTCTAAACAGTACCCAGTATTTATTTCACTCTATATTAAGAACTAAATTTAAATGTAATCACTGTAATAGACTGCAATGTGATACTTTCAGTAATAATAGTACTGAACTTTAATCATGATCACTACACTGTCACACGCGCACATTTTTTTTTTTTTTTTTAAAGCTTCATTCCTTTACGACTAGAGGTGCCAGTATCACTTCTTTTAAGCTATGAACCTTCCATGGCAAGGCAGAAGGCAAAAGGAGAGCACTGCTCAGCACTAAATGACAGTAAGAATGGCACAACTACCGTCTCCAAAAGCAAGCAGCAGACTGGCGCCACGAGTCCGCTTGGTGCCATTTCTCCCCCTACTTTTGTATTTCGGCCTATTTTCATACGTGGTCTCGGCCTGAGTTTGGTTAACTGAAGATTCTGGCTTCTAAAAGTTCGGCTTATCAAGGGTTTACTGTACTGACAAACCAATAGTGTCACAATTGCTGAGTCTGTACAGGCAGTTCCCAACTTACAAAAATAATTGGTTCTTAAAAGTCTTTCGTAAGTGTTCTTTTTTCATAAGTCCATCTCTCATTCTACTGAAAAACCAGCAGTGTCACAATTGCCGAGTCTGTCCAGGCAGTCCCCAACTTATGAAAATTATTGGTTCTTAAAGGTCTTGCATAGGTCGTTTTTTTCATAAGTCCATCTCTCATTCTTATACTCTCTCTCTCAGTCTCTCTCTCTCTCTTCTCCTCTCCAACCCAATCCTAATCCCATTATTACTAACGATACAAAGTTCTTTCTCTCTACCCCATCTCCTTTCTACACCATGCCTACTTCTGTGCTATCCTCTGTCTCTGTCTCTCTCCAACTGAACACTAATCCCATAATTACTGAGGTCACAAAATTCTTTCCCTCTACCCCACTGCCTTGCTACTCCATACCCACTTCTGTGCTATCTTCTCTCTCTCTCTCCAACCCAACCCTAATCCCATAATTACTGAGGACACAAAGGTTTTTCCCTCTACCTCACTGCCTTTCTACTCCATACCTACTTCTGTGCTATCCTCTCTCTCCAACCCAACCCTAATCCCACAATTACTGAGGTCACAAAGTTCTTTTCCTCTACCCCATTACCTTTCTACTCCATACCTACTTCTGTGCTAACCTCTCTCTCTCTCTCCCTCCCCACCCAGATTAAAGCCCATTATTGTCTGCACTCATCCATTTATCCCCTACCCTTCCCTGAACTGCAATTATCATCTCAACTCCTTCTCAGTGTCTTCACCTGACCCCATCCTTCCTTGCTATGGCTGACCCCCCACCCCCCCCATACAATTTTTTTCGTATTTGCAGATTTTTCGTAAGTCGATTTTTCATAAGTAGGGGTTTGACTGTATATATATGGACTAACTCATTGTCCCTACATTACTAAGTCCGTATATATACAGACACAGTTTTTCGAACATCTGCGCAAAACTGTTTGAGACTACCCTTAGTGTGTGACAGAAAATGGGATGATGGACTCCCCTCCTCCCCTCCTATGCCTTAAAAAAAAAAAAAAAAAAAAGTGAATGTGAAAATACGTAATATTAGCAGGGAACCACAACCTTCCATCATCACAGTTTCAACTATGATTGTACAGTAATCTCTCCAATATCCGATGTAATACAGCCAAAGACATGTCCGGAAATTGGTTCTGTCCAGTTATTGGGCCTGAAGCTTCAGGACCTACATACCTCCCTACCAGACATGCACAGCACCTATTTAAGACCCCATTCACATAAGTAAGGGACACAAGGCATGAAATAAATGAAATGGAACCAGCGAATGAGGATTTAGAGGTGAGTATGGAAAATATTTAGAAGTTGACTGCCTACCGAAACTCGAAAACAGACATGAAAATCACTATGAAAATCAGCTTTTTAAGACCCTATGCACACAAATAAGGGACACAAAGCATGAAATAAATGAAATGGAACCAGAGAATGACGATTTAGAGGTGAGTATGGAAAATATTTACCAGCTGACAGTGTACTTAAAACACTTCCGTGGTTGTTGTTACGAAGTTTATCCCACCTCTAATGCTCTGACAGTGGTGAAAATGCTCTTGAAGCACATACAGTAATCCAGTGTTGTGCTGCGCTTAATCCTTTGCACTGTGAATTATAACTGTTTAAACAAAAACGAGCACGATTGCCAGCCATCCCGACGATTGTTTACTCACGATGGTAGTTGAGAGGGAACTGGGGAGGAGAAGGGAAGCGCGGGAAGCGATTGTAGACACAGCTGTTTGGCACCGCATGCCATGTTCAAACTTACAGGTAAAAAAAAAATAGGATTTTTCCTTTTTTTTTTAAAATATTTTTTTGGGAGCATTTTTGGGTTCTTCTCTTCCTATTTCTCCCGTCTTTCCTGTCACTTCTTATTGCTTTTCTTTCCTTTACAGGTGGCTTTACATTGAGTGACAAGCCAAATGGTTTCCCGTAAGCCAGGAAACCATTTACAATGCTGGGTGGTAACCATATAACCAAACCATACGTGCTCCCTACGTGTCAGCAAGTGGGTTGGTGGAGGGTTAGTGCCCCTCCCTGTAAAACAAATAACTCAAAGTCAAATGGCCACCCCTTATGGGATTATGGTGTCTGGCAATAGACAGACAGATAGATTTTTGCGTTCCGAAGATCCGAACCCACAATGTCCGGACAATGGGGTGTCTGGTTATTGGGCGTCCAGATATTAAAGTGAATACTATTACCTACACCAGGTTGCGTTTCCATACTACAAATACTCCATGCATCCACCTACTCTACACCAAAATGGACTATTTATCCACACCAGCTGATGACGGTATCTGAGAGTAGCCATCAGATGCAAATCATGCTGCGCTGCGAAAGACAGATATATATATACAGTATACACTCAATCCTCAAGTACTGCGGGCAATAGGGACTGGACAAGACTGTGGTAGTCAAATCCGCGTTGCTCAGACAATATGCTTGCATGTATAATGGTACAATGTGTTCTGGCCACTTTGCAAAACTCACTTTTACCACTTCTTACCATCTTACCCTGCATAAATTGCTCCCTACGTATACCCACCATCGGGTAAAACACTGAAAGAGATATAACTATTAATCAAAAACATGAATGGTATGAAAATGGCAACTTAGGCTGGGTGCCCGTGTAATGCAGCCAAGCTTTGCAGGACTCCCCTCTTGCCCTCAACCCCCACTGTCGTTGTCACTGTTAAGTTGTTGCTGCCCCTGCATGTCCCTCTTCAGTAGCAATGTCGAATCATTCGAAGTACAGGGCTAAAACAATGGAGCTGAGCTCTGTCTGGTGCAACATTATAATTGGCATTAGCAAGGTGCAAGTCGTCGTCAACAGTGGAGAGGCCTGCCGTCTGGGCCAATACTGCCAGGTCGAGTTGCCAATATTACCCTACATTCGCCCTTAACCCCTTCATTACCGCGCCTCCCACCCCCAGCCGCCCCGCTCTCCCTCCGTCAAACCGAATTCCCGGAAGTTCATGCGTGTGCGTGGGGGGGTGATCGTTTATCATAAGTGCGCTGCTTTTCATTTTATATTACTTTTATATTCTCAAGTACATGTTGACCACGAGGTACACTGTGCATGATTTGAAATACATTTCCTATAGTAGTATACGTGTAGGGATATATATACTTTACTAAACTTTCATTGTTCCTATAAATATAGACTTTACAGACATAAAAAGGTATATACAGTACTCATATGTTGCTCCTCGTGGCGTTGATACACTGCAGGCTGTACGTTGGGAAAGTCCAGGTGAAGTGTAGGTAGTGGAGGGTGGCCTTTGATCTGCAAACGGATCCGACAAGAGGGTGAAGGCAGGTCCTCAGGGACTCTGCAACAATGGCGAGCCTACAGGGCTGGGATTTGAGCAATTATCTATCTCGCTTTCATCACTTGTACTCTCGCTATCACTGTCGTTTTCTGGTATATAATCATCGTCTGACTCACTCACTGATGTCTGATTGAGTTTCATTGTCGTCAGACTCATCTAACTCACTAGCAAGCTTTGTATCAAATTCGTCATTAGTATCAGATGACGCCATGATCACGCAAAAACAGCAAAAAAAAAAAAAAAAAACACAGTCACAGCATGCAGCTTGGGGGATACTGAGGGGTTGCAGGTGAGAACTGGCTGCTGGTTGGTTGTGGGGCCTAGGAGGGTGGTTGTCATGGTAACCACGTGCTGATATGCCTAGTGCAACTATTTTTTCTGTTTATATCATACCATATAGGTCTATATATATGCCCAAAACATTTGAAATAATAAATCATATCCAAAATACCCAAATGATGTCAATCATGGCCTGGCATGGACTCTGATATGGCCATGGCATGGCCATGACAAGGAGAATGACGCCAGAGTCAAGTTGCCAGTTCTTACAACCCAAGTCTCTCTAGTAACCCCAAAACCAACACTCCTACCCTCCTATACCTCCCTATGCTTATCAGGTTTACCACCGTAAACCTTACAATTATCGGTTCCTCGCCAGAACTTTTTCTAGGTTTACAAGCATAAACCTTATCTATTTCGGTAATGAAGAGGTTAACATTACCCTGTTTACCTCAAAATTTCCCTAGAATTTTTTAAAGGTCATATATACAGTATGCACATGTGAGAAATATTAGCATAATTGTACAGCGATGGAAAAAATGAATATAAGAGTTTACTCACGTCTACTTGCTGTGCTATCCACTCATGTTGCCAATGTTCTTAGTTCTTTTACTCCTGGTCATATTTATAAATGCGGTCCATCATCAGATTCATGTGTGCAGATGTAACTTCGAACTAGTTTGACATTGAATTTTCAAAGGTTCTCTTGGCATGAATCATTCTCTTGTTTTTGTTTTCATCAGACTGATTTGAGAAAAAATCCTCTCAATGCTGGCACTAGAATGGGGCAAGCATAACAGTTTTGTCGTGAAATTCCCCATCAACGGAAACAGGGGTGAACCATCACCTTTCTTCAAACTCTTCACTTCCATCCAAATTTTCCAAACACTAATGTCACTTTGGACATTCAGTTCTGTGTTCCATAGCAAATGCCAAACATTATCAATGCTGTTTATGTCACCCTTAGGCACAAGCTTTGGAAAGTTAGCTTCTAATGGGGCAATGGAAGGAATAGTGTTGCAGTCTAAGGTAAAATTAACCTAGAATTTGGTGTTTTTCTGGTAATTATGAAGATCAACTGTCAATCCATATTTTTTGGTGAATTTAGCTTTTTCCCGTGAATTTTGATGTGCTACAAGCAATTTTGATATTCATTTTTGTCGGTGATAACTCATTTTCGAGATATCCCCCCCCCCTCAATACCCGAGGGGAAAGCAGAACGAGTGATTTTCCGACATAAATGAACAACAAAATCGCTTCAAACACATCATAATCCATGGGAAAAAGCAAAGTTCACCAAAAAAGTAGTTAATTCAGTCAATCTAACCTAATCAATCCAACCATACCTAACCTAACCTAACCTAGGCTACCCTACTAGCTTAGGCCAACAGCGGAAAGATAAAGTGAAGCTAGGTTACATTAGCTTAGGTTATCTTCAAGAGTAAAATAAAAACAATTTGCGAGAAAAATCCCATAGAAGAAAAGTGCCTTAGAATTGTCTAAAATACTGAAAAAAAAAAGGTTCAAAATGAAAACTATGAAGTTGACAGCTATTCTTTATAAATACCGTTTTTCCAAATTTCTACCCTATTTCCCTGAAAGCCTTGAAATTACCCTACAACAGGGTAATAACCCTGCACATGGAAGCACTGCGTCTGGCCCGGAAATAACTGGGGCCGTATTTATCAAAGTGGCCTTCCCCATTCACAATAGTCCGTTCCCAGGCTCCAGAACATATCAAAACTGTGAGATGTTCCTAAGAGTTATCACAGTCTTGTAAAAGCCTCGTAGAGTACCTTGCGATCGGAGAGACAGCACTAAGGTTAGAAGATATATGATTACCCCACAAACACATTGAGATTGACATCATTACGCAACAGGAAAATAAAATGTTATCAATAATCAATACAATATTTAATTATAATGGCATATTCATCATAAAGCATTACTATTTTTTTTTTTCAAAACTGAATTCTTTCTCTACCAAAGCCACTCCTCATGTTGAAACAATATGTATAACAGTACGGTGTGTTCTGGCCACTTTCCAAACCTCACTTGTACCCCTTCTTACCTTCAGAAATTTCCGTTAGCATCTAGGTTATAAACACTGCCACAATGTAAGAACTCATCTGTATATTTAGCAACTGTTTCGCTGATTTAGCTACCATCATCAACAGTTGCTGTATACATTCGTCAGTTGTAAGCCACAACGTGGTTATACATTCGTGGGCATAGCCACACGCCCTTTGATAATTATTAGCTGTACTATATGTTATAGAATAAAGAGGTATATGTATGGTTTATTACACACAGGAGTGAGGAGCAGTGTCGGGGTAGTGTAGAGATAGTGTAAGGCATAGGTTAACAGAATCAGCCCTAGTGATGACATACCTTGCAAACCTTAGTACAGTACTTAATTTGATATCAAAAATATGCCAAAGTAATTCCGAATTTCATAAAATTATGCCAAATTTAATAATATGCTAAGAGATAAATCTGGTCATGCTGGAAGGGAATAAAGGTACCTAGATGTAAGCCAACAACCATGGCCGTTTTGGCAGGTGACGTTATAGCGTGCGCCTTTCAAATTTCGTCGTCAGGCCAGCTGACTTCCTGCGTGAGCTCGAGTTTCTCTGCGTGTGGATAAATATCTGTCGCATTATGCTGGCCGCGTTAAAAGAAAAACGTGTTACTCAACCAAGTGTTACTCGAGGATTGAGTGTATATATATACAGTAATCCCTCAATTATTCGACGTAATAGAGCCAAAGGCATGTCCGGACAGTGGTTTTGTCCGAATATTGGCCCTGAAACTCCAGCACCGGTCATTCATGACCCTAACCTAACCTAACCTAAATCACAAAACTACCTTCCTACCTCCCTACCAGACATGTATAGCACTTATTTAGGTCCCTTTTCACATAAATAATGCACACAAAGCATGAATTAATTGAATTTTAACCAAAAAATGATGATTTAGAGGTGAGTAAGGCATAGATGCTCACAACTTGCCACCATAGTATAAGTAAGTATCGGACATGGAAATCATCTTTTCTCACATTTTATGCACTAAATTATTGGATACAAAGCATCAAATACAGTAAATGATGTAAACTGTTACCAGAAAAATAGTGCTAGTGCACTAAAATAATGAACACAAAGCATGAATGCATTTAAATTTTAACCAAAAAGAATGAATTTGGGGTAAGTTAGGCTCAGCTGTTCACTGAGTTGGCAGCCTTGTTTAGGTACAGGACATGAAAATCAATGGCATTCACCTTTTTCACAGCTGGTGCACTTCAATACTAGTGGTAACCATGCATGAACAAATTAAATTAAAAGCAGGAAATTATGATTAACAAAATGGTTAGGTTAGGTTAGGTTAGGTTAGGTTAGGTTAGGTTAGGTTAGGTTATGACCGGACATGAAATTCACTGGCATTCACTTTTTTCATAGCTGGTGCACTTCAAAACCATGCATGAAAAAATTAAACTGAAAGCAGGAAATTATGATTAACGTTTATGGTAATTTTTTAACCCATTTACAGCATGCTGAAAAGAGGTTAGACATGAAAATCTTTATGGTAATCATCTTTCACACAAATCATTGGCATTCACCTTTTTCGTAGCTGGTGCACTTCAAAACCATGCATAAAAAAATTAAATTGAAAGCAGGAAATTATGATTAACATTTATGGTAATTTTTTAACTCATTTACAGCATGCTGAAAACAAGTTAGACATGAAAATCTTTATGGCAATCATCTTTCACACAAATCAATGGCATTCACCTTTTTCATAACTGGTGCACTTCAAAACCATGCATGAAAAAATTAAATTGAAAGCAGGAAATTATGATTAACATTTATGGGAATTTTTTAACCCATTTACAGCATGCTGAAAAGAGGTTAGACATGAAAATCTTTATGGTAATCATCTTTCACACAAATCAATAGCATTCACCTTTTTCATAGGTGGTGCACTTCAAAACCATACATGAAAAAATTAAATTGAAAGCAGGAAATTATGATTAACATTTATGGGAATTTTTTTACCAATTTACAGCATGCTGAAAACAGGTTAAACATGAAAATCATTATGGAAATCATCTTTCACACAGTTTATGCATGAGATTAATGATATGGAAAGAACAAAACAAGGAATTTTGATGAAGTTAGGGTACTTACGAGAATGATGCCACCGTCCTGATGTATAACCCGCTCAGTCATCTCAGACTCAGACAGTAAGACCTTGCACCTGACACACCTTAGCACTTCCGGTGCACTTTACACTCACCAGCACTTTCCACAACGTTTTCTTTCGCATACCTTGCATCACATCACTTCACTGCACTGTACATAACAGTAAATTCCCGTGTGGTCTAGTGACAAGTCCTGGAGAATTTAGTCCCGTGTGGTCTAGTGACGAGTCCTGGAG
>JAGKTI010004651.1:12514-49326 GCA_018397915.1 Birgus latro | reverse complement strand
CTTGCACGTCACTGACCACGAGATTTTAGGTTGAGATTTTGAAGTGAAAGGGCTGGGAATTCAATGTCTTTACTGCTTTTGGGCTGGGAGTTTACTGTTAGTAGTAGTAGTAGCAGCAGTAGTAGTAGTTTGAGGGATCAGCATTCCAGTTTTCACTGACGAGTATTATGGAAGCTTCAGGCTAACAGGGTCAGGATAGAGTTACGGCATCTGAGTTAAGACTGACTTGATCAGTTCCTTTTAATGCAATACGCGACTTTTGAGCCTTATTTCAGCTCTAGGCATCTCTGCACTTCAAAGCTTTCAGAGTTTTTCAACCAGATTTACATATAGTAGTTTGTCTTAAGGGTACTACTGAGTTTAGAGCCTTCATGACTAACACCAGATAGTGGAATACAGCAGTACGCCAATGCCAGGGAAGCCATGTGGGGTGCTTTGGGTCATGCCTGAGTTCAAGGGCTTTTCTTTGGTTTGTCCTTAAATTCTGGTGCCCTCAGTTCACCCATTAAGTACTCAGAGCATTTTCACAGTATGCTCCATGTCACTCTGTCCCCCGGCATTTCACTGCCCTGCTCCCAGCTCACAGCCCGCTCTCTCATATACTCTCCACTTCGTCCCTCCATCTCATCCTCAGCCTTCCCCTCCCTCTCCCCCCCTCCACCTCACTCACATACACTCTCCTCATCAGTCTCTCACTCTCCATCCTCTCCACATGCCCAAACCACCTTAATGTGTTTCTGCTAACGCTTCCTATCACATCCACATCCACACCATAACGTTCCTTCACTTCCTCATTTGTCAGTCTGTCTCTCCATGTGACTCCACATGCTCTTCTCAAATAACTCATTTCCACTGCTCTCACTCTTCTGTCCCTCCACCAGGGTCCCAAGCTTCACTTCCATATGTTAGAGTTGGTATCACAATACTGTCATGTAGCAGCTTTTTCACTTCCATGCTCACTTCCCTGTTTCTTATCACTGCTTTCAAGGAACCAGCAAACTTTCTTCCCTGCTGCACCCTTTCAAGGCACTTCACCCTCCAAACTTCCATCCTTACTTATCACACTACCCAAGTACTTAAATGCACTCACATTCTCCATATCCTCCCCATCCAACCTCACTGTACAGTCACTGATTTCACTTCTCTCAAAGACAATAACTTTACTCTTCCCTACATTCACCTTTAGATTTAGTTTCTTACACACTCTCCCAAACTCATTCATCAAGCCTTGCTGCTCCCCTTCATCTTCACTTAACACAGTATCATCAGCACAGAGAGTTTCCAAACACTGCCCTCTCTCACTAGGGCTGTTCCAACATCCAATGCCCTACCTTGTATCTCTTTTATAACCCCATTCATATACAGATTTAGCAACCATGGAGACATGACACATCCTTGTTTCAATCCAACCTTCAAATAGAAAAATTCACTCAGTTCACTATCCACCCGCACTGCAGCCTTAGCACCCTCATACGTACTCTTCATGGCCTTCAAGATGTCCCCCATCTGCTCCAATCCATATCTACCCAAAAACAAAATTATCGAGACAGTAAGAATTAAATGTAAAGATGATAAGACTGAGGCATAGGCTGAGACTAAGGGAAACTAAGCAAGAGCAAGGAAGTGGGAGAGTCACGTGAGTGTGGGAGATCAAACAGTGAAGATGGTAAGAAGAATGCTGAATGACTTGGGAGTGGTATACTGTATGGTTGAGAATAATACCAATGTGTATGAAGAAAGAGATCATGTGACTGGTAAAACACTGTTTCAAGCAAGAAGACCGAAAATGGAGCTGTATCACTTTTTAAATGCTTCCTCAACAGATGGGGTGAAAGGGGCTGAGAAGAATATCAGTATTGGTTACCACCAACTCTTATTGTATAGATTACTGATCTCAAATGGCTTACATCACACTTGTCATAACTTTCTTTTTCCCCTCACCCATCGATGATCACACATACCATGGCAGTCAAGCAGTTATATGCACCTTATGTCGTTTACCATATGACTGCAGTTTTGAGTACTTAGGCCAGAAGTTTGACAAAATCACAAATGTTCATGCAAATAAAAATGCCACTCTTTTTCACGTCATTCAGAGTAGACAGACAAAATGTGACAAGTAGCCTACTGTACCTGCAACACAGCTGCAGTAGATGGAGTGGCTAGGCAGATTGCTGAAAAAAGTGCATCCAATGAAGTAAAAGCAGTGGTAAAGGAAGATGGACATGAAAATGAGGATTCCCTCTCTGTCTCCCAGAGACAGGATGGTGGACTGCAGAAGGGCAGCTTCAGCCTGTGGTCCACCGGTTTCACATGTGATGAATATGGGGACATAACAACATGATTACATGCGTCCTATGTTAACTTATGTGTTTACAGTGAACTAATGGTTAAAATAATGAATTTGTATTTTCAGACAAAAAACTGTACAGGTGTGCCACTTATGTTTTAAGTACTGCAATGTTCACACTTGTACTGAACCCTCCAGTATGAACCTTTAGCAGTTTACAGTGCACTTGCCATTAGATGGAGGTGTGACAAATAAAAACTTGGGCCACTCTGATTATGCACCAAGTATTACCAAGGATCAATGGAACAATGCTTTTGCAAAAGAATCTTGTTATAAAGTCTTAATAAATCCCACTATTGGCATACACAAGAACTAGCAGTCTCAATTCTTCTACCACCCATTTGCATTTCACCCCTGTTGTCCCTCAAAGCTAGGAGATACCAAAACACACACCCAGATGGTGTTTTGCTCTGGAATCTCTCTCACTGTTCCTCCCCAAATCTCATACTGACCATATGAAACCTGCATGGGCTCACCCAAACCCTCCACACCAAAACTTAACACAGACTGGGCATCCCACACTAACCTAGGTACTCACATGGACCCACATGGCCACACCCACACTCTCCACATAATCTGTGCATGGACAAGTGCACTCCACTTGCTCACACACTTCTACATTCATCAGTAGCTGAGAAACAGGAACTCACAATGCCATACTGGAAGTACAATATATATGATGAGCAAAGGCATCAGCCACTACTGCCTGCCTTCTGGGATGTTCAGGTGCAATACTCATGGTTACCACCAGGCTGCACTAACAGTACCTTGGGAGGGGTATACATCAAGCCCTTCTCCACCTGTCAAATTGACTGCAGCTCACCTCCATCTAGTATAGACCTTCTCTACACCAGCTGACCACATTGTTTTGGCTGCACCTTGTCTCACCTGATCTGTGCTCACTTTCCTTTCCATTTCACTCACCATTCAAGCCCCTGGAATCTTGAATCTACCTCACGGGGCATACCATCTGCATGTATACAGTATTTGATATTTTTCTTCATAGGTGTGTTTCACACTGTCTACCAGATGGTCAATCCAGTGACTAAAACTTTGACAAAGGATATTAACATTACCGAAATTTGTTATGATTTAATGAAAATGAATGTCAGCCAAGTGATGACTAGATTTAGGATGATGCATTCCATTACCTATCTTCACTGACTGTCTAGCTAACTGCAGTAAATGCTAATTGCTTTTAACACATCCTACAAAATTAATACAGATTTATGCAGAGGAGCTCTTTTACACATAAAATACTTTGGCACCAACAGTCTAATAAATTTACTCTATATGTGCTTGATTAACATGTCATCATCTCTGTCTACTCGGTGTTAGTTTCCAGTGTGTCACGTTTAAAATTATTCATTTAACTTTTTGGCAGCATATTACCTATTTTGCAGTTTATTAGGCAAAAATCAGTCCTGATTAACATTTTGACTGAGAATAATGAACTCTGTACTGCATTTTTTTTCCAGTTTATAACAAATGATTTCATTCACCTCACAGACACTTGCAACAGTTGAGAGCAGAATGAAACTGCTCGACTTTTGTAACAACTATCTGGGTGCCAGGCAACGATTCAAAATTAAACAAAATATAACATTAACCCCTACACAACAAAGATATCATTTACATCTTATTGTTAATATTTCTGAATAATCTATGCAGGTCTAGATGCTTTTCAATATAGAAAGATTACATATAGCTTTCACTCACCCATTCATGATGAGAGCTCCCTCAAGGTAAATAGTAGCCTAGTCATGGCCAGATTAAAATGAAAAAAATATGTCATTGGACTAAAGGGGTTAAATGGTAAGTCAATGAAAAAGTCCTGTAGCCTAGCAGCCACTTGTGATCTCCATTACTCTCATCAGTGTCATAACCTTAGCTTTTATCAACATTTTAATCAACACCCAATTTGCCATCATTTCAAAAGGTTGAATAGGAACCAGCAATAAGAAAAGGAAAAATAAAAAGGAAATCGTCACACAAACCTGACCATAAATCCATTCACAAATCATTCAAGTCTTCAAGATTCTAAGCGCCATTCCATAAGTTATATTAATTAAACAATGCTCATTTGTACGGATTCCTCCATGAAAATTTTCCAACATACTATAAATTTCAAAATTCTGTCCCTTTTGCCAAAAAAGCTTCCAGTTTCCTGAGAAATTCATGAGTAGACATACATTATATAAATAAGCAATGTGGATCTACAATATGGCTCTTTGCTGTTTAGCGGGACATGAATCAGACATAAAAAGTTCCACTGGACTCTTCCATTCCTGTATCTTAAGGACTAAAAGACTGCTTGCAACACAAGTGATGGGTAGTGGGATAGCCACATCACTCTGCTAAAATAAGGATGCAGTGTTTCCAGCCCCTAACTCATATCCAGAGGACTGGAAATCAGGTATAATTGTTCCTTTATATAAAGGAAAAGGGGAGAGAGAGGTATGTGGTAACCATAGGGGTATTTGCCTTCTTAGCGTGACTGGAAAGATATATGGCAGCATACTTATTGATAGGGTTAGGCATGTAACAGAGGAGTTAGCTGGAGAAGAACAAGGGGGATTTAGGATGGGAAAAAGGGTGTGTAGATCAGATATTTGTTCTAAGATGTTTAATGGAGAAGTATCTAGAGAAGGGAAAGAAAGTGTATGCTGCCTTCATGGACTTGGAGAAAGCTTATGACAGAATAGATAAGCAAGGTTTGTGGAAGGTATTAAGAATATATGGAGTGGAGGGGAAATTGGTGAGTGCTGTGAAGAGCATGTACGAAGGAGCTAGGGCAACTGTGCAAGTGGATGGTGAGCTAAGTGAGTTCTTTGATCTGAAAGTGGCACTGAAACAGGGTTGTGTGATGTTTCCATGGCTGTTTAATATATACATGGATGGTAGGTTGTAAAGGAGGTGCAAGGTAGGGCAGTGGATGTTGGGGTGGCTCTAAAGAAAGAGGGTGAGATGTGGAAGATTCCGGTGTTGTTGTATGCTGATGATACAGTATTGTTGAGTGAAGATGAAGGGGAGTTGCAAGGTATAGGGAATGAATTTGGGATAGTGTGTAAGAAGAGGAATCTGAAAGTCAATGTGAACAAGAGTAAAGTTATGGTGTTTGAGAGGAATGAAGTCACAGAATGCACAGTGAGGTTGGATGGTGAGGATATGGAGAATGTGAATGCATTCAAGTACTTGGGCAGTGTGATGAGTAAGGATGGAAGTTTGGGGGATGAAATACTGAAAGGGTACAGCAGGGAAGGAAGGTTGTTGGTTCATTGAAAGCAGTGATGAGAAATAGGGAGGTGAGTATGGAAGTCAAGAAGTCACTGCATGATAGTATCGTGACCCCTACCCTGACGTATGGAAGCGAGGCATGGACCTTGCTAGAGGGTAATAAGTCAAGAGTGAGAGCAGTGGAATTGAGTTACTTGACAGGAGCATGTGGAGTGACATGGAGGGACAGGTTGATGAATGAAGAAGTGAAGGAACATTGTGGGGTGGATGTGGATGTGGTTGAGAAGATTAGAAGAAATACACTGAGGTGGTTTGGACATGTGGAGAGAATGGAGAATGAAACTCAGACTAAGAGGGTGTATGCAGGTGGGGTGGAGGGAAGGAGAGGGAGAGGAAGGCCAAGAATGAGGTGGAGGGATGGAGTTGAGAGGTATATGAGGGAGGGGGGAGTGAGCTGGAGGGAGGGTAGACAAATGGTGGGTGACAGAGCGACTTGGAGGCATTTTGTCTCCGGCCACACTTTGCGAGATTAGGACGTCGGGCTATAGATATAAACGTGGTGGTGGTGGCGGCCTTCATCCACTCATTTGATGTAATGCTATCTACTTCTTCCTTCAGCTTTATCATTCTTTTTTACTATGTCTGCCCTCCTCTCTGCCTGTTTCCCCCAACTTTCCTGTCACTTTTTATTACTCTTCTTTCCTTTTCAGGTGGCTTTACATTGAGTGACAAGCTTAACAGTTTCCTGTAAGCCAAGAAATCATTTACAATGCTGGGTGGTAACCATATAACTAACCCATACATGTTTCCTACATGTCTGCAAGTGGGTTGGCAGAGAGTTAATGCCTCTCCCCATAAATGAACTAACTCAAAGACAAACGGTCATCCCTCATGGGATTATGGCATCAGGATATTGACAGATATATAATAATGTTTATGATACTGTACGGTAATGAGACCTGGGCAGTAAAGGAAGAGGATATTCGCAGGTTTAAACGTACAGAAATGACAATGATTAGGTGGATGTGCAGTGTGTCCCTGCATTTAAGGCCTGGGGGGGCTGCGTTTACGATAGAAGAGTTGAGAGGTAGGATGGGACTGGAGTGTATTGGTGTTGTGATGAGGAGAGGTAGGCTGAGGTGGTTTGGACATGTGGAGAGGATGGGGGATGATAATTGGGTGCAGAGGGTGAGAAGTGTTAATATTGGGGGAAGGGTTGGGAGGGGTAGACCGAGAAAGACATGGGACGAGGTCATTAAATGTGACTTAAGGGTTAAGGGACTGAATAGGGAGGCTGCCAGAGATCGAGCAGCGTGGAGAGCCGCCATTGGGTGACCAAGGCCGACACATGCAAGCATGTTGGAGCCTTCAAAAATGAAACGGAACGAAATGAAACGAAACGATACAGTACCTCTTATAAGTCAGGCTATCTACTAGAATACCTCAACTTTTTACACATAACTGGTACAGAAAATTGAGAAAAATTGTAAATCACCTTTATAAGTAGCAGTGCAACTCTGACAGGCAGTTTTTCTGCAACTTGTTGTTGACTTAGCAGCAAAATTTGGCTCCGAAAATGCAACACATAAAGTGGACTTGATGTATGTGTAAAAATGATCATGCAATGGAAAGGGACAATTATAAAATACTATACAACACATAAAATTACTACGGGCTGACTGATATAGGTCGGAATGAAGACAAGGATGACTGAAATGAGAACTAAATAATTCTATAAACCATTTCTTTAATACATGTACTGTATTGTCATTCCTACAACATCACTTAATCTTTCTGCTACTGTGGCAACTACTGTAATGTATTTTATTTTGGCCTGATCTACAGGATTTGTTAATACTGAAATAAGTCCCTGGCAATAACAGTTATAAAAGACTTTGGTTTTACCACTGTCTTCTAAACCAATCATTCTTGCAAGATAATTTGCTTTACTCAATAGTAATGAATAGTACACCAGAAGCTACAAAATTTTATATATATACTGTATATATATAGACAGACAGATTGACAGATAGATAGATAGATAGATAGATAGATAGATAGATAGATAGAGATAGACATAGATGTAGATATATAAATATGATATAGATATATCACACACACACACACACACACACACCACACACACTCTCTCTCTTCATCACTGTAAAGGCTGCATACTCAAAAGCAGTACTCAGTAACTCCCTCAGGAGACAAAGGCAGAGCCAGTGAACAGCCCTTTTACTTTATGGCAAAACAAATGCCAAAGGAAGATGAAAGTGAGGGTGAGATCACAGTAATACTGTAATATAATGAGGAAGACAGTGGCAAGTGACAGACATCACTAGCCCACAGCTTTGTTGGCTGGGGGTGGGGGGTGCGGGGGAATCTTGATTAATGCTTTCATCTAGTGGTACCTTGAAGAAAAAAAAAAAAAAAAAGCCACTGGACTGAAGGGACTGAGTCAGTTCTGATCAATCCTAGCCCATTCACATCTACTCACGTCCACATGGGTCTAGTGAGGATGCTTCAGGTGCTTGCTGGCACTTCATATCCACTGGGCCCATTTTATAACTCTAAATTGTCCCAAACAGTTCAGAACACTACAGGTACAGCCAAACCCTACACATCCATCCGGGTCAATATGTCAGTTAGGTCATACTAAGTCCAATTAGGTCACCTGTTTCATTCACAGTATTTCAAGACCAGTCTCCTACTCAAGACCCATTCAGATCATTAAGTCCATTGAGGTTCATTTATAACCGTTAAGGCTACTAAAGGTCCCATTGGGTTAATTAGAGTTTATTCATTCATGCCAGCAACTGGGTTAATTAAGGTTCATTGACGTCTTCATATCCATTCACAACTATTTAAGACATACTAAATCTATCATAGTCTTTAAAATCATTTCTGACATGTTTAGACTCAGTCAGAGCAACACTTACCCACCTGGCCAATTTAGTTTCAATCAGGTAAATTTAGGGTCAGCTCAGAGTCCATTATAGTATAAAATTTGGTCAGGTGCCATCCAGTTTGATAATTTATAGGTAGAAGGGGAGGTGGGGGGGATGTCAGAAGGGTGAAGAGAAACTTGGACAGACTAGAGTGGTGATATGTAGTGGGACATGACAGAGGAAGTATACTTTGTAAAGATGTACACTGTAAGTTCACCAGGAAAGCCCAAGTCAAAGATTCCTCCTTGAAATTCAAGAGAGGGAGGGAATTAAAAATGGGCGAGTGGACAGAGAAGGGTGGACAGGACTGCCTAGGGTTGTGATGGGTGGTGGGGATGCACACGAGTGAGCACTGCGTGCTGGACAGTAAAGATTGCTCCAGAAGACTCAGAAATAAGTGGGGTGGGTAGGGACGAATGGGCAGGATTGGCTAGGATGGTGGAGGAAGGTGGCCTGTGATGGAATAATCGTGAAGAGGGGTACCGTATTGCAGGTCAGCTGGAAGAGTGTATGTCAAAGACTTCTAAAAATCTAAAAGGAGTGGGAAAGAGACCACAAAATAGATAGGGTTTGCTAGACAAGAGCGGGTATGATGGTCTGGGATTGCAGATAGTGGTTCAAGAGGGCAGAAACGTACATCTGAGTTGTATGTGAGGTGATATCAGTGCTGGGCAGACCTAAGCTACAGACTTACAGAAGCTGTGTGTGTGTGTACAGGGGAGAGGGGGACAGAAAAGGTGGTGCTGATGGACAGAAGTAGGCAGGATGGGCTGGGATGGTAGTGCAGGGCAGAAATAGTACACTGTATGAAGCAGGGAAACTTACTTAAAAACTGTCCTTCTAGTAAGCATGCACTGCTCTTGGATAACATGTGTACCGGAATAGGTAAAGATATGTTGTCATAAGGATGGAGTTAAAGTTTTAACCCCTTCACTCCAATTACTGTATGTACAGTATTTCTACCTATCTACTGTATCTACAGTATTGCCAGATGCCTTAATCCCATAAGGGGTGGCCACAAACAAACTGCCTCCCTGTTGCCCTGTCCAAAGCCATTTCAATACCCTGCTCCCAGCTCCCCCTCCCCCCTCTTATATACCTCTCCATTCCATCCCTCAGTCTCATTCTTGGCCTCCCCCTCCCTCTCCCCCACTCCACCTCACTCACATACAGTACACTCTCCTCATCAGTCTCACCCTCTCCTTCCTCTTCATATGGCCAAACCACTTCAATGTATTTTTCCTTCTATCACATCCATATCCACACCACAATGCTCCTTCACTTCCTCATTTGTCAGTCTGATGTGACTCCACATGCTGCTCTCAAATAACTCATTTCCACTGCTCTCACTCTTGACTTGTGTCCCTCTAACAAGGTCCAAGCTTTCCTTCCATACGTTACAGTTGGTATCACAATACTGTCATGCAGTGACTTTTTTACTTCCATGCTCACTTCCCTCTTTCTTATCACTGCTTTCAAAGAACCAGCAACCTTTCTTCCTTGCTGTACCCTTTCAAGCATTTCACCCTCTAATCTTCCATCCTTACTCATCACATTACCCAAGTGCTTAAATGCACTCACATTCTCCATTTCCTCCCCATCCAACCTCACTGTACATTCACTGACTTTCTCTCTCGAAGACGATAACCTTACCCTTCCCTGCATTCACCTTTAGATTCCATTTCTTACACACTCTCCCAAACTCACTCATCAAGCCTTGCAGCTCCCCTTCCCAAACTCACTCACCAAGCCTTGCAGCTCCCCTTTGTCTTCACTTAACAACACAGATCATCTGCAAACAACAGTACAAGGAGTTTTCAAACACTGCCCTTTCACATTGGGGCCACTCCAACATCAACTGCCCTACCTTGTATCTCTTTTATAACCTCATCCATACACAGATTGAACAACCATGCAGACATGGTACATCCCTGTTTCAATCCAACCTTCAAATAGGAAAATTCACTCATTCATTGTCCACACACACTGCAGCCTTAGCACCACCTCATACATACTCATTACGGCATTCAACAACTTCCCATTTACTCTGTATACTCTTAATACTTTTCACATTCCTTGTCTATCCACCCCGTCATATGCTTTCTCCAACTCCATGAGGGCCACATACAACTTCTTTCCCTTCTCTAGAAACTTTTCCACTAAAGACCTAAGAATTAATATCTGATCTACACAACCTCTTCCCTTCCTAAAACCTCCCTGTTCTTTTCCAATTCATTCCTCTGTTATTTCCCTAACTGTCAGTAAGTATCCTACCATATACTTTTCCTATTACACTTAGAAGGAAAATGCCCTTATGATTACCACACACTTGTTTTTCCCCTTTTCCTTTGTACAGGGGAATAATTATACCTGACTTCCAATCCTCCAGGACTTTACCTTCCTCTTAGGCCGATCTGCACATCTTCACATCCATTCTATCTCTCCCCCTTGCTTCAGCATTTCACCACACACTCCATCAATTCCTGGGGCATTCCCCATTTTGACTTTCTTCACTGCTTCCACAACTTCCATCCTACTGATTTCTTCCTCTCTTCTCACATTCCTCCTTCTCCCAGTCATTCCCCAGCCACTTATACTTGCATTATTTTCATTTTCTATGTTTAATGATTCCTTAAAATGTTCTCTCCATCTACTCACTTTTTCTCCCTTCACCACTAGCAATCTACCATTCGTATCTTTCATTCCCCAATTAAGGTTTTATCACCCTGCCTGTTTACCTCTTTCCAGAACATTTTCTTACACTCCCTCCATTTTACACTCAAATTCCTTCCAAATTCCTCATCCACTCTCTTCCTACTCTCTCTTATTAATCTTTTTACCTCTCTCTTCCTCTCTACATATAACTCTCCCTTCCGTCTCTCAACTTTCTCCACGCCTCTGTTTCTCGTCCACTCACTGTATGCTTTCTTCTTTTGTGTCACAACCTGTCTCACCTCTTCATTCCACCATGCTGTTCCTTGCACCGAATTTCGTTTTCTCTTCATCACACCACCTCACACGCTGCGATGATTTCTTCTGTGAATTTCTTGCACACAACTTCCTTGTCTCCCATCAGCTCCAAATCATATTTACCCAATCGCACATCCATACTACCATTCTCTCACACCCTCACCTCTCCATTCAGTCTTGGTTATTCCACTTCTCTCTTATATTCTGCCTTTTTTCCATCCTCTTGCAACCTTTCTACCCTCATTCTATGAACTATTTCCTCATGCCCTTCCCTTCTATTCCTCCATTTCATTAGAACCTTGAATTTCACCACCAACAAGTGGTGGTCAGAAAGTCCACTCCCCAACCTCTATATGCTCTTGCATCCATTACAAACCTTCTCATTCTATCATCCACACACACATAATTAATCATTGCCTTCCATTCATTCAGTTCACCACTCACCCTTCTCATCACTTGCCATGTATACCTGTGGATCATTTTGTGTCTGAAGAGGGTATTGGCTATCACCAACCCCCACCCTGTACAAATGTGCACTAGAGCACTGACTTTCTCATTCAATTCTGCAGGCACACACCACTCACCAACTACTCCATCCACGTTCACATTCCCTACTTTTCCATTCATATCTCCAATCAAAAACACACTCTCATTCCTTTCAAACTTTTCTAAGCACGCTTCCATATTTATTCAGAACTCTTCTGTCACTCTACTTGCACGATCTTGAGTTGGCACATACGCACACACAGAATCGCCCACACTTGTAGTCCAACTTTCACTCTTATTCACACAATCCTTGAGCCAACTGATCCATGCTCTCTTACACTCTCCTTCCATCTCTTGCACACAAAAATGCACAATCCTTCTTTTGCTCTCTCATTTTCACCACTCCAGCACATATACCCCACCCATACTCCCACTGTTTCACACTCTCACCTCTCCATTCAGTCTCAGTTATTTCAAATATAGTACATCCACTTTTGCGCTCTCAAACACCTGGACAATCTCTCTCTCTTTCACCTCATCATTCACACCCCTTATATTCCATGTCATAATCTGTACCATGTCCTTTGTTCAGCCCTTAGTCATCACCTGTTGGTAAGTCCTGGTACAAGGCTTCTTATTTGTATTTTTAGCTCGTTGTTTTCCGCGGAGGGGCACTAACCCTCCGCCAACCACTTGCTGTCACTTAGGGAACACATGTTGGTTGGTTATAAGGTTACTACCCAGAAATGTCAATGATTTCCTGGTTTACAGGAACTCATTTGGCTTGCCACTCAGTGTAGAACTATCGTAAAACGGAGTACTGCTACACTAACTGGGTGATTGATGGGCAGTATTTCACATTCTACCAACAGACAACTTTATTAAGCTTTGGAGAGACTTTTTCAACTGGAGGGGTTTGACATAGTCTTCGCTGATTTCTTTACTACCAGAGAGATCTCTTAGCCTGAAAAAAATCATCTGGTAGCAGCAAAAGTAAACCATAAAAAATATGTCACTGCACAGAAATGGGTAAATGCTTTTCCACAAGACCCACCAATACATCATAAAACTACCACTGATATCACCAGTACACTAGTCCTATACAAGACAGATTTAGCACACCTCAACATCAATGGTTCAACATTAGCCAAATCATGATCTGAAAGAGATGTGGTGCCATCTGCTGGTGTGGGAGAACTGCTGGACCAAAGGGAATTGTCTATGTAACCTATTCCCATGTTGGATTCATTAAAAATATATATAAATAATGTTAATAATACATTGGTGGTAGGTGGCGGTCCTCGCCATCCACTCACTCAATGTAGTGCTGCTTTGGGTGTCTGCCCTTTCCTCTCTTCCTTCCTTCCTCTTCTGTCTTTCTTTCCACTTCCATTTGCCTATGGGTGACTTTCCACTCCCTCATCTTTCTTTCCTTCATTCTTTCCTCTACCTTCTGCCTATGAGTGACTCTACACTAAGTGACAAGCCAAATGGTTTCTTGTACATAAGAAAACCATTTACTATGCTGGGTGGTAACCATATAACCAAAATATGGCGCCTGGTGGTTTAGTGGGTAATTAAAGTGCTCTAATCGGACTGAGCCAGTGTGGGTATATATCCAAGGGATGGTTGGGGTTTACTGCTCACATAATGCCACTCAGGGATAAGTGAGACTGGTCACCTACATCTTAAATGTCAGGACCAACTTGCCTAGCCCCGGGCTCCTACCCTCCTCCTGAAGTAACATAGGACTGGATGATAGATGGATGGATGGATAATAATTAATATGCAAATTCTGTAAAAACCAACATAAAATGAGTAATAAACTGTTCAATCATATGTAAATTATTAGTCTGTGGTAGGCAGGGGCACTCTCCATCCACTCACTCGATGTAGTGCTGCTATCAGGTGTCTGCCCTTTCCTCTCCTCCCTCCTTTCCTTCCTTCCTCTTCTGTCTTTCCTTACTTCATTCTTTCCTTATCCTTCTGCCTACAAGTGACTTTACACTTCCTCTTTTGTCTTTCTTTCCTGTTCCTTATGCCTTATGGGTGACTCAACACTGAGTGACAAGCCAAATGGTTTCCTGTACACCAGGAAACTATTTACTACACTGGTTGGCAACCATATAACCAAATTATGGTGCCTGGTGGTTTAGTGGGTAATTGCGGCACTCCAATCGGATTGAGCCAGTGAAGGTTTATATCAAAGGGATGGTTGGGGTTATTGCTCAAGTAATGCCACTCAGGGATGAGTGAGGCTGGTCACTGTCATCTTAAATGTCAGGACCAACATGCCTAGCCCCGGGGTCCTATGCTCCTTATGGAGCAAGGCAGGATTGGATGATGGATGGAAATTATTAGTTAATATGAAACAACATCATTTAATGAAGATAAAGCTTATCATTTCCATTTGTAATAATGAAAGCATTGTAACCAATGAACTATATCAGTTTTACTGCTTATGCTATGATGATATCATGCTCTTATCATGAATAATGTATGCCTGTAACCTTACATGAATGCTGAAAAAGTAATTAAAATACACAAAAAATGTCACATGAAAATAAACACAAAGTGCTACTAGCCGTTAATTTCAAGATAAGAATGATGACAGTAAGTTTTCAATTCTACAGGGTGCTGAAACTGGCAACAACATTAGAACAGGAGCAAATTACATATAATAACCTTAAATAGTAAATTTAAAGAACTCACACAATTACAGAATTTCTATTTATCTCTCACAGCAATTAGACTGTGACATAATTTTACTGTTTGGAGATCAGGTGTCCAATGTAACCCGGAGTAAACTCTTAACCCGCCAAGCCCCATCGACGTACGATGCACGTCGCACCCTAATCCGTCTCTTACTCCCGACGACGTGCATCGTACGTTCTGCAATTGCAAGGTCTGTCATTTCCACATTTTTCAAGTTTCGCATGAGATTTTTGGTAGGCATATGTGGGAGACCTTCCTCTACCCCCAGCCAGATGGCAAGACTGCTTGACCCTGTGTAACCACCACCCCCCCTCAGGGGGTGCGCCATTTTCTCGCAACTCACCTGTTAGCAGCGACCTGGCCAGTAAGGACACATAGCATCTCAGTCTCTCTGACGAAGAAATTCAAGGCAAAAGTGATTCCTGATGTGGCGGACAAACATTACGTGGCACCAGAGTTAATAATGAACAGACATAATGAGGAGGTAATGTCGCCAAGGTAGGTGCAGTATGTTGATGTGTTTGGTGAGTGAACAACGCTTATATGGCCTATATTATTACATGAAAACCAAAATACTCTTGTACTACATATAAACTCGTACCAAATAAATAAATAATTACCAAATCTGAGTGGTTTTGGTTAAGTTTCCCTTGCACAGGGAGCGTCTTTTATGAAGTGCGGTGTCATACAAAGTGGTAGCCAGGTAAGGGGCCTCTCACCTGTTTAGTGCATTTTTTTTTTTTTTTTTGCATGTCTGACTCTGGGCAAAGGCTTCAGGGCCTATTCCCAAGTCCCAGTAGTCCTCCTTGGGGCCCAGTAGTCCTCCTACATCCCCACTTCAGGTGAATGGTCTCTTGCTGAATTTTCGATGTTTCTCACCAAAAGCGGAAGTTTGAGCCAAAAAAAGACACATCAAAAATTTGCCCAGTTCTGGGGGTGGGTTAGGTAAAAAGTTGCCGGGACGGGGCGGGTTAAGAGACCACAATGCAACTGGGTTAGTGAAGAGATACTTTCACTACTTACCCTGAACCATACATATGGTACTAAACATCACATCTGAAGTCAAGGTATATAACTGTAGAGTACAGTACAGTACTTAAAATGGGAGAGGAATCTTAATTTACTGGAATAATACAATGTATTATAGTAATGGTGAAGCTGAAGCAGATATAGAAAACATGAGTTAAAATTAGTTCTCTAACTACATATATTAATAATAATAATAAAAATTAAATATTATATTTTTGGTTAATTTACATTAAGGCATATTGCTCAGATATCTACAAGATTTTCCACAACAACACCTTCCATCTGCTCAGTACTAGCATAACTATCTGTGTTTGGTGGAATGTTTTCAATATCTTTCTTCTTCCTCACACTATCACCACTCTCAGATCTAATGTTGTCACCTACCGGTACCGTTTCATCTTTGCCACTACTTTCCTTTCTTTTGCTCTGTTTACTTCGCTTATGCTTCTCCTTATCCTGCAGAATTGGTACTCCATACTCTGAATGCAGCTGAGCAAATGTGCGCTTTGTAAGAGATATGAATGACGCATGAGAGGGTGGATGAGGTGCAGGACGGGATGGGGCCACAGAGGAGGGGAGGTATGTGCTCCTTCCAGACCCTCGGCCTCCTCCAGACACAGTGTTGGCTCTCATACGCTGCACTTGACTGGGATCAAGTGCCACTTCATTAGAACTCTATGGGGTAAAAAAGATAATGGTTAACACACTCCAGAAAAAAGCAGTACTCTACTGAAACTAATGTCAAAGAAGTAGCTCTGAAAACAATGAATTCAGGATAATAATACAGTAATTTATGGAATTTTCCTTCCTTTTGCAAACTATTTATTTTTTTTAATTCAGCAGTTTGCATTTTCTGAATAATTGGGGCAAATCCTAGGCAAAATGAAATATCTTGCAACAGTCAGAATGTGAATAAAAAGAGATGCATCATACAGAAAAACTTATTAAAGATTATTTTTTTAACTGAGCATTAAAAGCATCTTCTAAGCTAAATAAAATTATCTGGAAGCAGCTAGCACATAACAAAAATGATGTCCTGCTCAAATGGTCAGAAGCAGTCCTGAGAACTACAGTAAGTGCAAAAGATATAAATACACTAATGCATTTGATGCAGTGCCCAGATATATCCTCAAGGACAAAATTCTAGACATGAAATATGCATAACAACGAAAAATACAGCTATCTAACCTCCTTCCAGGTTGATAAGCCCAAGTTCTAAATCTCTTCAGCCTTAGCATGTCTTTTTAAATTACAGTATTTTGATTCATGCCAAATAACTTTATTCTGCTTAAGTGAGATGTCCCTGGACTGTAGTTTTTTTTTTTTTTTTTAAATATAAATGCAAGGAAGAAGGAATCAAAGGCCATGGGCCCACATACTGTTCCTTCCAAGAAAAAACAAAAAACAATATGAGAGAGAGCCAAATTCAAGATCCATTCATTTCGAGATGCCTGGACACACTGCATTTGAAAGACGGGAGATCATAGGAAGTAGGGAATACAGACAGAGGAAGACAGTTCCACAGTTGACCAGTTGCATAAATGAAGAACTGGGAGTAATGGTTAACTCTTGCATTACAGAGTCCACAGTTGACCAGTTGCATAAATGAAGAACTGGGAGTAATGGTTAACTCTTGCATTAGAGAGTTGGACAGAAAAGGGATGAGAGTTTGTTGCTAGACGGGTACTATGTGCCCGTCGTAGAGGTGGAGGGATGCAAGCAGACAGTTCAGAGGAACAGTGACCGTTGAAGTAGCAATAGAAGAGAGATAAAGATGCAACAGTGCGGCAAAGAGACAGACGTTGAAGAGAATCAGTAAGAGGAGGAGAGTTAATGAGATGAAAAGCCTTTGACTCCACCCTATTGAGAAGAGCTGCATGTGGGGAGCCTCCCCACACATGAAAGTTGTACTCCATACAGGGGTGAATAAAACCCGTGTACAAGGTCAACAACTGTGCAGGGGTCAAGAAAGTTTGGAGTCGGCTTAGCACACCTAATCTCTTGGGAGCAGATTTCACAAGAGATGTAATATGTTCTTTCCAAGATAAATCCTGAGAGAATGAAACCACAAGCATGTTCAAGGATGATGCAGGACTGCGCTGAACATTATTAAACATTAGTGGGTTATCCTGAGGAAGATTTTGTCAGGCTGATAAGTGTAAGAACTGAGTCTTTGATGCATTAAAAATAACAAGATTATTTTTACCCCAATCAGAGATACGAGCCAACCATTCACTGGATACACTTTATGAGGCAGTAAAGAATTCTGTTGCTTCCCAACAATTTAACTCGGCTGAGGGAAACCTCCAGCAAGCAATGTGTTCAGAATTACAATATTTGCAAAGTTCCTACTCAATGGATACACTTTAATTTTTTATTCAGTTGTCATGATCATCATCAGCATTCCAACCTTTCTTCCCACCTAAGGATGAGGTGAGACGGGATCCAGAAAACAAAGAAACAGGGTTTCTCCTATATTTCCTGTCACTTCTTACTGCTTTTCTTTCCTTTACAGGTGGCATTACATTGAGTGACAAGCCAAATGGTTTCCTGTAAGCCAAGAAACCATTTACAACGCTGGGTGGTAACCATATAACCAAACCATACATGCTCCCTACGTGTCAACAAGTGGGTTGGTGGAGGGTTAGTGCCCCTCCCCGTAAAAAAAAAATAACTCAGTCAAATGGCCACCCCTTACGGGATTATGGTGTCTGGCAATAGATAGATAGATAGAAAAAAAAAATAAAAAAAAATAATAATTCTTTAAAATTTACCACCAAATTGGATTTTTTTTTAATTTAAATCAGATTTTTTAAAAATCTGAGTTTTTTTTTTTCCAACACTATTTGTGCCTTTGGGAATTCTGTCAAAAGAGTACCATACTGGCTCTTTTTTCCTCCCACTTGCTGCAATGCATCTATGATTATATATCACTGTTCAAATAAACAGACTTACAAAAATTGAAAATAATAATGTGAATGGGAAGTGGGAGTAAGGCAGTGCACCAAAGGCAAGCACTTCTTGGTATGGGGGAGGTTACTCACATTATCAGATACTGAAGAAAGTTGCCAACTTGCCTTTTATATTTTGTCAAATTAGGATCATATTAATTAGACTGAATCATGTTACTATGTATTCAAGGAAGAGTTTAGTTTATATGTTAACAGTGAGTATAATCACATTTATGGTTGTTATCAAAGAGCCTTCTTGCCTCTGTTTTTTAATATTTGCTTTGTAACAAAAGGCAATCACTGGTGCCTGACTTGATCAAGATCAGCAGAGGAAGAATACAGGCCAAACAGACTTGATGAATCTGTACAATACACATCCATCACAGTCTCTGTCTTCTTCAATTTTACTGTATTTATATTTTTTAAAAAATCCATTTTGATTTAAATCATAACTTTTTCACTGATTTTATTTGATTTAAATCATAACAACCCAGCAAAGAAAGATAAAGTATAAGGGAATACTAACAGCTGCATGAGCAGTGAAACTGGCCAGACACTCATTCACTTATCATTCAAGCCACTGGAATCATGGATCCATGTCACTTACCTAACCATCTGAAAATAAGGTTGTGGAATTTTTCTCAACTGATACTGTAATTCACATACACCTGTCAGATACAGCCAATCCATCAACAGTCAATTAAAATAAGGGATGCCAAACCCTTGTCAAGTACTCCTCCACACAGAACACAAAAAACACCTACAATTCATAATTTCACCACCATTAGACAAGGCCTGTCCGATGGGGGTGGCGGTGGACTCATCACCCTGGCACACAAATCCATCTACTTTTCAGATACTAGTGCACACACAAAGTCACTTCTCCCCCCCACATGACACCACAACAGAAATACAATCAATTAAAATAAACACTGGGAACAAATTACACATAATAATTGCCAATACATACATTCCCCCCCCAATTGTTCCCCACAGTACCACACAATTACTCTCCACAAATACACCACATCACTAACATACCCAACATCATCCTGGGTGGTGATTTCAGTGCCACGGCATCGGCCTGTCATGTCAATAATCCTGACACAGACAGAGGGCTGGTACAATTCCAAACAGATAATCTTTTCATACTCAATAATCTCCATCAACATACCCATAACCCACACCAAGCCTTCTTCCTCCCATCATCCCTAGACATCACCTTTTGTTCTCCAAACCTCACCCCCACAACATCCTGGAGAGTGGTCAAAACCCTTGACTCTGACCACCTTCCAATCATCATCACTACCAAAACCAGAATCATCCCAGCTGGCCACAGACACATACACTAATTATAAGAGAGCTAACTGGGAAGCCTTCACAAATGAAACAGAACAAAACTTTGAAACATTTAACAGTACATCCACTACAAACATCAACACTGCTGTGCACACTTTCAATACAATTATTCAAAAGGCAGACAAAAGACACATCCCTAGAGGCAACAGAAAGAGACACAACCTCAACTTCACACCAGAAATTCAAGGCCTCATCAGTCAACAGGACACACTATGACACTCCCCAATACCCCATACATAAGACACCGTACAACAAATACAAGAACTCAACACTCAATAAACAATAAAATATCAGAACAGCAAACACTAAATTGGAATAATTATCTTCAAACACTTGATCACAAAACAAACACCAGCAAACTCTACAAAATACTAAACAGCATCACACTCTCCAACAACAACACTACACAGTCACACGCTGCCATCACAACAACAGACACCATACCTTCAAACAAACAACAAGCAAACTCTCTCATCAATCACTTTTTACATGTCAGCCATCTAAACCCCTACTGAGATGACCAACATGCCATGTGATGCAAGAGACAGTTCCCCGCACCCCCAGACCTTGCACCTTTCACTTACAACCAGAAGAAGCACATAATTAGGAACCTTTTGCACTTATCTGCCTGTGGACCAGACAACATAAGCTACATACACCTTAAACACACTGGACCACAAGGCATACAAGCACTCACCAACATATCAAACTACAGCTACTAACACAACATAATACCCAACATTTGGAAGCATGGCACTTTCATCACTAACCCCAAACCCAACAAAGACCCCACGTTACCTTCCTCACACCGCCCCATCACACTCCTCTGCACCCCCTCCAAAGTCACTGAATGATTGGTATTACAACTAGTTACACCTCACACCCCCCCTAGCCCCATCACATGGTTTTAGGCCACGACACTCCACAAACACTCTTTTTACAGACCTTACACAGAGAGTTTTTGATGGCATGAATGCAGCTAGGCCACCACACAGAACACTCCTAGTCACACTAGACATTAGCAAAGCTTTTGATGCCATCCCCTGCCACAACCTCACAATCAAAATATTCAACACAAACATGCACAATAACACAAGATGGCTGGCAAACTATTTAGCAGGCAGATGTGCTGTCTGAGGCAACTGACAGCAAACCCTTTTCTGTATCTTCCTACTTTCTCTATTCTCATTTCAAAGCCAAAGGTGGCTGTTGCATATATGTACGCAACGATCCATCTTGCTCTTGTGTTCCTGAACTTGATTCTACTGAATTCTCTACTCTCTGGCTTCAGCTTTCCTGTCATTCTCTGACTAAATATATATGTGCTGTTTACTTATCTCCTAATTCTACTGACTATCAAAAATTCTTTGACTATCTTACTTCTACGATGGAACACATTCTATCCATTTCTCCTTTCTCTGAAATCTCCATTCTAGATTTCAATGTTCACCACCACCTTTGGCTCTCCTCTCCTTTCACTGATCCACCTGGTGAACAAGCCTACATCTTTTCTATCCTTAATGACCTAGAGCAGCTTGTACAGCACCCTACCCGTATCCCTGACCGCCTTGGAGAGAGTTCCAACATACTTGACCTTTTCCTAACAACTAATCCTTCTGCTTACACTGTTAATCTTTTCTCTCCGTTGGGCTCCTCTGATCATAACCTTACTACCTTAACCTGTCCTATCGCTCCGGTATGACCTGTGGACCCTCCAAAGAAACGCCGCCTGTGGCACTTTGGAGCTGCAGATTGGGAGGCCCTCAGGCAGTACTTCTTTGATTTTCCTTGGAATGATTATTGTTTCCATGGCCGGGAGCCATCTGAGTGTGCCTTGCGCATTATGGAGGTTATTCTCTCGGGCATGGAAGCATACATTCCTTTCTCATATCCTCTGACTAATGCAAGAAAGCCTTGGTTTAATCACGCTTGTTCTAATGCTGTCCGCAACAAGGAGAGGGCATATAAGAGGTACCGCAGCCAACCCACCCCTGAATCACATCTTTTATATATTTCTGCCAGGAATCGTGCTAAGTCTGTTCTTCGCTCTGCTAAAAATAATTTCATCCGTGTTAAATGTTCTCAACTCTCCAACTCGAATTCTTCTCGCTCCTTCTGGCACCTTGCCAAAAACCTTTCTAACAACTTTACCTCATCATCCTTCCCTCCTCTTTTCTACTCTGATGGCTCTGTAGCTATTTCTTCTACTGATAAAGCAGATCTCTTCGCTCAGACTTTCTCCTTCAATTCCACCTCAGATGATTCCGGTGCTATTCCTCCATCACTTCCCCCCTCTGACTTCCTCTTGACTGTCATAAAAATTTCTCCAGCTGATGTATTTTCTGCCATCACTGGCCTCAATACTAACAAGGCATACGGGCCTGATGGAGTCCCTCCTGTTGTCCTCAAAAACTGTTTCTGTGCTTACACCCTGCCGAGGTAAACTCTTTTGCCTTTGTCTGTCAACTTGTACCTTTTCTTCTTGCTGGAAGTTTGCTCTCATTCAGCCAGTCCCAAAGAAGGGTGACCATTCCCAACCCTCTAACTATCGTCCAATTGCTTTAACATCCTGTGTCTCAAAAGTTTTCGAGTCAATTTTTAACAGAAAAATTTTAAAGCATCTTTCCTGTCACAACCTTCTTTCTGATCGTCAGTATGGGTTCCGTCAGGGACGCTCCACTGGCGATCTTCTCACCTACCTTTCAGACTCCTGGTCATCCTCTTTTCGGGACTTTGGCAAAAGCTTTACCATTGCACTTGACATCTCAAAGGCTTTCGATCGAGCCTGGCATAAATCTTTAATTTCCAAACTGCCCTCCTACGGTTTCTATCCTTCTATCTGTGCCTTCATCTCTAGCTTCCTTTCTGGTCGTTCTATAGCTGCTGTTGTAGACGGCCATCGTTCTTCTCTTAGACCTATCAACAGTGGTGTTCCTCAGGGCTCTGTCCTATCACCAACTCTCTTCCTTTTATTCATCAATGACCTTCTAAGCTGTACATCTAACCCTATCCAGTAATATGTTGATGATTCCACCCTTCACCTTTCCATTTGGTTTCCGCAATGTCCATCTCAGCAGTTACTTCACCAAAAATGGGATGAGGCTATGGCACACCTAATGTCTGACTTGGCTCGTATCTCTGATTAGGGTAAAAATAATCTTGTTATTTCTAATGCATCAAAAAACTCAGTTCTTACACTTATCAACCCGACAAAATCTTCCTCAGGATTACCTACTAATGTTTAATAATGTCCAGTTCTGTCCTGCATCATCCTTGAACATGATTGGGGTTTCATTCTCTCGGGATTTTTCTTGGAAAGAACATATTACATCTCTTGTAAAAGCTGCTTCCAAGAGATTAGGCGTGCTAAGCCGATTCCGAACTTTCTTTACCCCTGCACAGTTGCTGACCTTGTACACGGGTTTTATTCGCCAGTGTATGGAGTACAACTCTCATGTGTGGGGAGGCTCCCCACATGCAGCTCTTCTCAATAGGGTGGAGTCAAAGGCTTTTTGTCTCATTAACTCTCCTCCTCTTACTGATTCCCTTCAACCTTTGTCTCTTCGCCGCACTGTTGCATCTTTATCTCTGTTCTATCGCTACTTCAACGGTCACTGTTCCTCTGAACTGTAAGCTTGCATCCCTTCACCTCTACGACGGGCACGTAGTACCCGTCTAGCAACAAACTCTCATACCTATTCTGTCCAACTCTCTAATGCAAGAGTTAAACGTTACTCCCAGTCCTTCATTTATGCAACTGGTCAACTCTGGAACTGTCTTCCTCCGTCTGTATTTCCTACTTCCTATGATCTCCAGTCTTTGAAACGCAGTGTGTCCAGGCATCTCGAAATGAATGGATCTTGAATTTGGCTCTCTTTTGTATTGTTTTTGCTTTTTCTTGGAAGGAACAGTATGCAGGCCTGTGGTCTTTGGTTCCTTCTTCCTTGCATTTAAAAAAAAAAAAAATGTAACATTTGCCAGTCAGTCTTCGAACATCAAAAACTTCGTAAATGGCGTCCCTCAAGGATCTGTTTTGTCCCCTACTCTCTTTAATCTATACATGCACAACATACCCACACCCCACACACCACAAATACACATAGCTTCCTATGCGAACAACATAACACTCACGTATACACACCAAAACGGAAACACAGCCGCACACATCCTCCGACCTTATCTCAACACACTACATGAATGGTTCACCACAAACAGGATCAAAATAGCCCTAGCCAAATCTACAGTGACCCTTCTCACAAACTGGACAGCAGAACACAGTCACATTTCACACCTCACCATAAACAACACTCCTCTACCACACAAACACCCCCCCAAAATCCTTGGTGTAACATACAATACATCAGTGTCATTTAAACAACACATCACAAACATTATAGACAAATTAACAACAAGACTCAATGCCTTGAGGTCACTTGCCCATACAACATTTGGACACAACAAAGAAACCATCACCACAGTATACAAACAATATATACAATCAGTGCTAAATTATGCAAGCCCTGCTTGGGCTTCTAACCTCACTAAAACACACTACAACACTACACACCATACAGAACAAGGCCCTAAAAATAGTCACAGGCTGCACTGCTACAACACCCACAGACCACCTACACCAAGAAACCAAAGTCCTCAAAGTCAAGGATCATCGAGACATGAAAGGCACCCAATTTCTCACTGCAGCCTCCACAAACCCACACCATCCACTACACTACATGGCAGCACATCCACACACACCAGGGAACATCAAAACAACACCCAGCACACAATACCATACACAAATATTGTCATCTCTCCCCCCTCGCCTGCCTCAGACCAGCTTCCAGAAGCATATCCACTCGCCGCTCCATTCAGTCACTCAAAGACAACACACAGCTGCAAGCATGGCCTCCTGATATCCACCCTTCTGAATCCTATCTCCCTCATGAGGACAGGGTCCACCAGGCCAGGCTGAGATGTGGGCATCAACCAGCCCTCTTGAGTTATGGATGACTCCGTTGCTGATGCCTGTCCAGGCTGCAAAACAGCACCCCATACTATTAAGCACATAATGGAAGACTGCATTGCACACAGTCACCTACACCAACAACACAACGTACACTCCTTGAGAGCTCTGTGGGAAAGCCCGGTCTCGGTCATGGCCTTCCTTAGAGACTTGAGGCTGTTCGGCTGGACTACCTAGGGAACAGATACTACTGCTACTCCTCCACACATAATCTATCTACCCAACTTGATCCCATGTTAATTCCCTAGCTTCTTCAACTTCCATACTCTGATTTCTGAGACACTTATTTATTACTGTATATTCATCCACCTCCTTCCAAGCCTGCCAAAAATCCTCCCACCTTCAAAATTACTCTTATACCATTTTCACCACTATATCTACATCCATATTCTTTATATGACCAGACTATTTAAGAATGCTCTTCTATTCCTTACTTACTTTACTACTTCTGTGAATCACATTGCTTACCTATTCCATTCACTCTATGCACACTTTCCTCAATAATTCCATTTCTACTGCTCTAATTCTTGGCTTTTTGCTCTTACGCCATTAGGGTCTCATACCCATATGCTAATGAATGCACAACACACCCAACAATCCTCTAACATCCTTCACACTCAGACCTTTGTTTAGTATCAGGGCCTTCACAACACCAACTACTCTCCCTCCTTGTGCCACTCTACTTTCCACTTACCTCCCTTTTCCATTACCAGTGAGATATTTCAGTGCAAGATTGGATTCAACCACACACACACAAAGCAAGAACTGTTTTTACCATCTTTCATCAGTTAAAAGGTACACCCCAAGAAATGGATATTCACTCAAGGCATTGGTAAGACAGCACTACAGCTACAGAGACTACATTCCTTATAAGCCAACTCCAGAGGCCATATTTACTGGCTACACTCTCCTTAGCCTAAGCTGTGAATAGGATTGTTTGCGTAAACAGTATGGAGTACAACTCTCATGTGTGGGGAGGCTCCCCACATGCAGCTCTTCGCAATAGGGTGGAGTCAAAGGCTTTTCGTCTCATTAACTCTCCTCCTCTTACTGATTCCCTTCAACCTTTGTCTCTTCGCCGCACTGTTGCATCTTTATCTCTCTTCTATCGCTACTTCAATGGTCACTGTTCCTCTGAACTGTCTGCTTGCATCCCTCCACCTCTACGACGGGCACGTAGTACCCGTCTAGCAACAAACTCTCATCCCTTTTCTGTCCAACTCTCTAATGCAAGAGTTAACCGTTACTCCCAGTCTTTTATTTATGCAACTGGTCAACTCTGGAACTGTCTTCCTCTGTCTGTATTTCCTACTTCCTATGATCTCCAGTCTTTCAAACGCAGTGTGTCCAGGCATCTCGAATTGAACGGATCTTGAATTTGGCTCTCTTTTGTACTGTTTTTGCTTTTTCTTGGAAGGAACAGTATGCAGGCCCATGGCCTTTGGTTCCTTCTTCCATGCATTAAAAAAAAAAAAAAAAAAATATCTCCCTTAACTCATACATCTAATAAACACTTCAATCAAACTGGAGTGATTATTAAGTTAAAATATGAAAAACTAAACAATCAGTAATAAGAGTTTACTGTTATGGAGATTTGTTTGTCCAGGGTTAGACTAGCTATCTATTCCCAAACGTCTTCATCCGATAAGGGGTGGCCACAAACGAATCACCTCCATGTTGCCCTGTCCCCCACCATTTCACTGCCCTGCTCCCAGCTCACACCCCCCTCTCTCATATACCTCTCCACTCCATCCCTCCATCTCATCCTTGGCCTCCCCCTCCACCTCACTTATATACACTCTCCTCATCAGTCTCTCACTCTCCATCCTCTCCACATGGCCAAACCACCACAATGTGTTTCTCATAACACTTCCTATCACATCCACATCCACACCACAACACTCCTTCACTTCCTCAGTCTGTCTCTCCATGTGACTCTACATGCTCCTCTCATATAACTCATTTCCACTGCTCTCACTCTTGATTTCTGTCCCTCCAACAAGGTCCATGCTTCACTTCCATACGTTACAGTTGGTATCAAAATACTGTCATGTAGTAACTTTTACTCTTCTATGCTCACTTCCCTGTTTCTTATCACTGCTTTCAAGGAGCCAGCAAACTTTCTTCCTTGTTGTACCCTTTCAAGCACTTCGTCCTCTCAACTTCCATCCTTACTCATTACACTACCCAAGAACTAAAATGTACTCACATTTTCCATTTCCTCCTCATCCAACCTCACTGTACACTCACTGACTTCACTTCTCTCAAAGACCATAACTTTACTCTTCCCTACATTCACCTTTAGATTTCTTTTCTTACACACTTTCCCAAACTCATCCACCAAGCCTTGAAGCTCCCCTTTGTCTTCACTTAACAACACAGTATCTTCTGCAAACAATAGTACAGGGAGTTTCCAAACACTGTCCTCTCTCATTAGGGCCACTCCAACATCCACTGCCCTACCTTGTATCTCTTTTATAACCCCATCCATATGCAGATTGAACAACCATGGAGACATGGCACATCCCTGTTTCAATCCAACCTTTGAATAGAAAAATTCACTCAGTTCACTATCGACATGCACTGCAGCCTTAGCACCCTCATACATACTCTTCACGGCAAACAACTTCCTACCTACTCCATATATTCTTAATACTTTCCACAATCCTTGTCTATCCACCCTGTCATATGCTCTCTCCAAATTCATGAAGGCAGCATAACTGCTTTCCCTTCTCTACAAACTTTTCCACTAAAGATCTAAGAATGAATATCTGATCTACACAACCTCTTCCCTTCCTAAAACCTACCTGTTCTTCTCCAACTAAGTCCTCTGTTATTTCCCTAATTCTGTCATAAGTATCCTACCATATACTTTTTCTATTACACTAAGAAGAAAAATGCCTCTATGATTACCACATACTTCTTTTTCCCTTTTTCCTTTGTACAGGGGAATAATTGAGGTGCTCCCTACAGAACTGAGGTAAGTGACCCGGAGGTCGAAACTGAGTTATCACTTGCACCGGTCTGGAATTGACGGATAGAGTCTCTCTGTGTAACAATTTGCCTCAAAATGGAACCAAAAAGGTCTTTAAGGCCTATATTCCTGGGGGGGGGGAAATCAATAAGATGTAACATTATTACCACAGCAAGTGACAGCCGAGAAAACAGTGGTTGACAGAAGAGGGCATCCCAGAGTCTTGAGCGACCTGATGCAATAGTAAGGCAAGGACTGACCCAGACTCCGAGATACCCAAAAGTTCAACTGCTGTTTTATTGGTTTTTTGTTGGTGCCACTTGCCTCACTTCTGCAGGGAGCGCCTCAATTATACCTGACTTCCAATCCTCCGGGACTCTACCTTCCTTCCAGGCCAATCTTCCACATCCATTCTACTACTATCTCTCTTCCATGCTTCAGCATTTCTCCATACACTTTTTCAATTCCTGGGGCTTTCCCCATTTTAATTTAGTCAGGATCCTTTATAAATCCAACTGCACTACTACCTGAGCCCTATTGAAAGGGTTTTGCCGCTGGCGGTGGGGTGGCTTGGGTGCCTGGCTGCTTCCACCCTCTTGCCCCGCCTCTGCCTCTGAAAGAACAAAGAGCTATCAGTACCCTCTGCCTTGTCCTTCAATAACCAATGAATTCTTGTCCTTCCCTCTCTGATCTCAACTTTTTATATCCTCATTTCATTTTTACATCCATCATGCCTAAGTTATCATTTTCCCACAGTTTATGACAACTTGTAAGCCTAAAGACTGAACAATGTACAGTAACAAACAATCTAACTGGAGTGAAGAGCAGAGTGACTCAAGGATAAAAAGATGTGCTACAAAAACCTTGATACAAAGAGGACTCTGAAGATGTGTTTGTGCCCACATTAACATATGGCACTCAGGTATCAAATGAGTCCGAAAATTCAAAACTGAGAGCAGTGGAAATGGGATAATAACATCTGACAGCCACTTTTCATGTTACAGTTTCCTATCCAATATCAAATGAGACCCCTAACTCTGAGGTCCCTTTTAAGAAGCCCACCCCATACATTCCTTGGTCTGCTTAGTGATTTGTACAATGCTTCATCCACTTACTTGGTCTGCTTAGTGATTTGTACAATGCTTCATCCACTTACTCTCACACATTCTTTCCAAAGATCCAAATGTACTCTCACACATTCTCTCCACAGATCGAAATGTACTGTCACACATTCTCTATAAAAACCACCACCACATTCTACCTGTACATATCACCTCACTAATAATCCCAGTACCCAAGCACTCTCATAAATTTGCACAAGCTGTTCTCTCCCTCACTGTGGCATTACACACTAATCTTGCCTTTACCATTTTAGTACAGTACTGAATTTCCATTTAGTATCTACTGTACTTCCATTTCTGATCACGTTTCACTATCACGAAGGCACAGATCATTGCAATTCTCACACCATGAAAATACTTTTACTTACATAAACAGTCAATATGGGCAACAGCTCCCTAAACTTCTCTTGACCATTTTTGGTTCCTGCAACTGACCTAACATTTGCACACCCTTCCTCCTACACACATTCTAATAATAACCACCCAACAGCAAAAGTCATCAGCACACTCAAGAGCCACATCCCTTAACCTATAAACTGTGACTGATGGGTTGAGCTGCATTGGAGCCGAGTGCGACTGATGGCTCAGGTTGCTCGTTCTTTCACCAACTCTTCATACCTCTGTTGAACCCTCATCTCCTCTACCTCCCCCATCCCCTTCCCTCTCACTCCCATCCACTATCTTGTGGCAAGAAATGTATCATTATTATGAAATTTTTACAAAATGGCAAGAAATCTACTGATATATATATTTTTACAAAGTTTTAGAATTATTCTAAAGATTTTGTATATTTTAAGATTTTTGTAATTAGATAGATTCTAGCAGTTTTTGACAGCATGTTTAGTGGTATTTATTGCTTGGACTGGGCAACCTTACACTGCTGAAAGGGTCAGTTACATATGGGATTTCATACTGGGGATTCATATAAGTAGGAACATTCTGTTGCACTGTGAACTTCAGTGCTAAACTATGTGATTCAAATACAGTAGGCAAATTTTTGGGGAATGGGCCCTTCAGATATAAGGAGATTCCTGTATGGCAGCAGAGATGTCTACAAATGGCAAACTGAATAAAGAGTATGCTGTTGGGAGAGAAGGACCATAATATGCAGTGGGGAAGAAGAAAGCAAGGCAGTATAATGGTGAGAGAAAAGGAAGAAAAACAGATGTGACTCAAAGAGAAAAATATATGCTAGGACAGTCACCAGGAGGTGTCTGTCATGGCCATCCTATTGGTGATCCCAGGAGAGAGCAAGGCATCACCAACTGCTTCTGAAGATGATAACATCATAGCCACATTGCCTTATTATATATACAGTAAACATACAACCTATACAATGAAAAACATTAAATATGAATGCAAGATCCATACTGCAACATTGTAATATGGTTGAACTAAAGCTAGAATAATACAATGTTAGAACTCTTGGTGGCTACAATAATGAGGTCCTACAGCACTCAAGGAACACATCCTAAATACACTTACCATTAAGCTCATCCAGTTGTTTCTGTAGCTCAGCCACCATGAGCTTGAGATAATCATAGGATGCCCGAGCCAGTAACTTCATCCACACCTCAAGAGATTCTTGACAGTCAGCAGCCAGCACATATGTTCTGCCACCTCCACCATGGAATACCAGTTTGAAGGAAAACTGGTCCTCACATTCTGCTAGTTCTGAAGAACAAAGTCCTGATTATTATACATCATCATCACTCCACCTTTCTTTCCCATCCAAAGGTAGCGTGAGGTAGTGTCCATAGTGTCCATGAAGCCATGAGAGAGAGAGAGAGAGAGAGAGAGAATGCCCAATGAAGTGGGCAATACGATCATTCACTTACAAGCACTATGAATCCTGGGTCTACCTCACTGGCATAAATATCCACACATTTGTGAATCCTGACTCTAGGCATAACCATCCATTCATATGTGCTTTATACTGCTTACCAAACAGAGTCAGGTAGATTATTATCAAGTTAAAAAAGTCTTGTGCACATCCCTAAAAAAATACATCCAACCAGCTTAATCACTTTTTAGTTTTGTAATCTCATCAACCTCCACACCTTGCTTTCTCACATTAATTTACCATATCCATCTACCTTCTTGGCTTACCATGCCTCATCACACCTTCAAACTCACTCACATAGACCCTTTCACCGCTCTATTTATACCCATTCTCTCCATATGACTGTAACACATCTAAGAGCACTCTCTTCTACTCTATTGTCCACTGACTTCCTAACTGCACATCTTTCGTGAATCAAATTATTCTTTTGCCATCCACTCTCTGCACTCCACACATACTTCTCAATTTCCCTATGTCCACTGCTCAACTCTTTTCATTTTCTTGCCACACCAAAGACTTACATCCATACATTACTTTAAGCACTAAAACTCCATGCAATCCTCTTGCAGATCAGACCTCTGTTTTATATCAAGGCCTTCACAGCACCAGCCACCTTCCTTCCTTCCCTGTGCCACTTTGTTTTCCACTTTCCTGCAAATTTACCTCTCTTTTCTACCACTGCACCCACATACTTAAACTCACTCACCAATTCAAATTCCTCACCAGTAAAACACACTGAGAATCACTTTCTCTTAGAAACCACACAACTCCATATTACTGTAGTGAGACCCGGGCAGTAAAGGAAGAGGATATTCGCAGGTTTAAACGTACAGAAATGACAATGATTAGGTGGATGTGCAGTGCGTCCCTGTGTGCAAGGCCTGGGGTTTACGATGGAAGAGTTGAGAGGTAGGATGGGACTGGAGTGTATTGGTGTTGTGATGAGGGGTAGGCTGAGGTGGTTTGGACATGTGGAGAGGATGGGGGATGATAATTGGGTGCAGAGGGTGAGAAGTGTTAATATTGGGGGAGGGGTTGGGAGGGGTAGACCGAGAAAGACATGGGACGAGGTCATTAAGTGTGACTTAAGGGTTAAGGGACTGAACAGGGAGGCTGCCAGGGATCGAGCAGCATGGAGAGCTGCCATTAGGTGACCAAGGCCGACGCATGCAAGCATGTTGGAGCCTTCAAAAACAAAACGAAATGAAACGAAACAAACTCGACTAACTCCTGGCTCATATTACTCAGTTTTTCTCTATGGCTGCAATGGCTTCTCAAATTAATCAGAACTCTGTCTATCTATAGACCGAAGCTCTAATCCCGCAATGGGTGGCCGCAGACAAAACGCCTCCAAGTCGCTCTGTCACCCGCCATTTGCCTACCCTCCCCCCAGCTCACTCCCCCCTCCCTCTTATACCTCTCAACTCCATCCCTCCACCTCATCCGCAGTCTTCCCCTCCCTCTTCCTCCCTCCACCTCACCTACATACACCCTCTTAGTCAGTCTTTCATTCTCCATTCTCTCCTGTTCAAACCACCTCAGCGTATTTCTCCTCATCTTCTCAACCACATCCACAACCACCCCACAACGTTCCTTCATTTCTTCATTCATCAACCTGTACCTCCGTGTCACTCCACATGCTCCTCTCAAGTAACTCATTTCCACTGCTCTCGCTCTTGACTTGTTACCCTCTTACATCAAGGTAGGGATCACAATACTATCATGCAGTGACTTCTTGACTTCCATACTCACTTCCCTATTTCTCATCACCGCTTTCAGTGAACCAACCACCAACAAAAGCCCTTCAACTCAATTATAAAAAACATTCAATAATAATTTTTATACTCAAATATTTTTCATGTGCTCTTACCTTCATAAACTAGTCTCCCTCACTTATAATACACACAACTTAGCTCATCATTATTATTACTGGTACCTGGTATTATTCTAGCTCTATTTCTTCAGCCAAGTGGTAGGATGATTCAGAGCTCATAAATGATAAAATGCGACAATTAAATGGCTGACTAACTTGTGTCTAAACTCAGCACTGTATTGAATTTCACCAAAGCCCTGTGGATTTCTCAGAGATTTGTACATTAACAAACTTCAAAGCATCTGGGGGTTGGAGGTCAATGGACTGTAATCAAAATACTACTGGTGTTGATGTTCCAACTCCAAGTTTATCTGGATATGAATCCAGTGAACAGAAGGAAACCTACCATTTCAAGCAGGATCAACTAACTCAGTGCACTGTACTGACTCAAGAGGACCATTGAAGTGTGGGGCTATGCTACTCAATCCAGATATTGAGGGTGAGTGATCAGGTGCTCACCCCTTGATGGCATTATGTGTGTAATAAATCCTAGCCACCCAATGGAAGCAGACCCTTATGGATCACATATGGTTTGAGAGTCTTAACTCACTTGATCACCAGGTACCTAAAAATTGAGTGACAGCAACAGGGCTAATGCACTACATCAGTACACAGCATGACAGCACATCACTGATCTCCCTGCAAGCATCAGAGAGCTGTCCCATAAAGGGGAAAGGACCCATGTGTAAGAAGAGTAGGATGATTCCCTGAACCAAAATGCCTGCCAATACAGGGCACACTTATGGACACCTGAAAAAAAGAATTACCCTGCTGGTTCGTTGAAAGCAGTGATAAGAAACAAGGAGGTGAGCATGGAAGTGAAAAAGTTGTTACATGACAGTATTGTGATACCAACTCTAACATATGGAAGCGAAGCTTGGACCCTGTTGGAAGGACAAAAGCCAAGAGTGAGAGCAGTGGAAATGAGTTATTTGAGAGGAGCATGTGGAGTCACATGGAGAGACAGACTAACAAATGAGGAAGTGAAGGAGCGTTGTGGTGTGGTTGTGGATGTGATAGGAAGCGTTAGGAGAAACATGTTAAGGTGGTTTGGGCATGTGGAGAGGATGGAGAGTGAAAGACTGACGAGGAGAGTGTATGTGAGTGAGGTGGAGGGGGCGAGGGGGAGGGGGAGGCCGAGGATGAGATGGAGGGATGGAGTGGAGAGGTGGGTGTGAGTTGGGAGCGGGCTGGTGAAATGGAGGGGGACAGAGCGACATGGAGGCGATTTGTTTGTGGCCACCCCGTGCAGGATTGAGGCGCCTGGCAATAGATAGATAGACAGACCCTGCCAATACAACTACTGTACTATACCAGCAATGAAAATCAAAGTAAAATAACACTTCATAATAAAAATGTTCTCTTACCAATAGTGCATCCTTCAAGGATGATGACACCAAGAGGCTCCTTGTCACCCTTCTTCTCAAAGTAGAACAACAAGTTCCCTTTCAGCACAAACCATCGTCTTTGGAAGCTCTTATTAACCTGGAATTAGAATATACTCGGCAGGAAAGTTTAATACTGTATAACTCATCTTAATCCTGGTGGTTTAGTAGGTAATAAGGCACTCCAATTGGATTGAGTCTGTGTGGGTTTATATCCAAGGAATGGTTGTTTTTTTTGCTCACGTAACATCACTAGGGGATGAGTGAGACTGGTCACTCTCATCTTAAATGTCAGGACCAAGTTGCCTAGCCCCGAGTTCCCATGCTCCTCGTGGGGCGACGTAGGACTGGATGATGGATGGATGGATCTTAATCCTAATCCTATTTCTCAAGAAAGAAGGAAATATGAGCATAAAAGGAAAGCAGTCTTACATGAAAAATGGACTTCTATTTATTATGTATATCTATCTATCTACTGCCAGACGCCTCAATCCCGAACGGGGTGGCCACAAACAAATCGTCTCCATGTCACTCTGTCCCCTGCCATTTCACTACCACGCTCCCAACTCACACCCCCCTCTCTCATATACCTCTCCACTCCATCCCTCCATCTCATCCTCGGCCTCCCCCTCCCTCTCACCCCCTCCACCTCACTCACATACACTCTCCTCGTCAATCTTTCACTCTCCATCCTCTCCACATGCCCAAACCACCTTAACGTGTTTCTCCTAACGCTTCCCATCACGTCCTCAACCACACCACAACGCTCCTTCACTTCCTCATTTGTTAGTCTGTCTCTCCATGTGACTCCACATGCTCCTCTCAAATAACTCATTTCCACTGCTCTCACTCTTGACTTCTGTCCTTCCAACAGGGTCCAAGCTTCACTTCCATATGTCAGAGTTGGTATCACAATACTGTCATGTAACAACTTTTTCACTTCCATGCTCACCTCCCTGTTTCTTATCACTGCTTTCAACGAACCAGCAACCTTCCTTCCCTGCTGTACCCTTTCGAGCACTTCACCCTCCAGACTACCATCCTTACTCATCACACTGCCCAAGTACTTAAATTCACTCACATTCTCCATTTCCTTCCCATCCAATCTCACTGTACACTCACTGGCTTCACTTCTCTCGAAGACCATCACTTTACTCTTCCCCACATTCACCTTTAGATTCCGTTTCTTACACACTCTCCCAAACTCATCTACCAAGCCTTGCAGCTCCCCTTCGTCTTCACTCAACAACACAGTATCATCTGCAAACAACAGTACAGGGAGTTTCCAAACACTGCCCTCTCTCACTAGGGCCGCTCCAACATCCACTGCCCGACCTTGTATCTCTTTTATAACCCCATCCATATACAGATTGAACAACCATGGAGACATGACACATCCTTGTTTCAATCCAACCTTCAAATGGAAAGATTCACTCAGTTTGCCATCCACACGCACTGCAGCCTTAGCACCCTCATACATACTCTTCACTGCCTTCAACAACTTCCCATCCACTCCATATATTCTTAATACCTTCCACAAACCTTGTCTATCCACCCTGTCATATGCTTTCTCCAGATCCATGAAGGCTGCATACAACTTCTTGCCCTTCTCTAGAAACTTTTCCACTACGGATCTAAGAATGAATATCTGGTCTACACAACCTCTTCCCTTCCTAAAACCTCCTTGTTCTTCTCCAACTAATTCCTCAGTAATTTCCCTAACTCTGTCAATAAGTATCCTACCATATATTTTTCCTATTACACTGAGAAGGCAAATGCCCCTATGATTACCACACACTGCTTTTTCCCCTTTTCCTTTGTACAGAGGAATAATTATACCTGACTTCCAATCCTCCGGGACTCTACCCTCCTCCCAAGCCAATCTGCACACCTTCCACATCCATTCTATTACTATCTCTCCCCCATGCTTCAGCATTTCACCACACACTCCATCAATTCCTGGGGCTTTCCCCATTTTAACTTTCTTCATTGCTTCCACCACTTCCATCCTGGTGATTTCTTCCTCTCTTCTCACAACCCTCCTTCTCCCTGCCATTCCCCAGCCACTTATACTTGCATTACTTTCATTCTCTATGTTCAACAGTTCATTAAAGTGTTCTCTCCATCTGTTTACTTTTTCTCCCTTCTCCACTAGTAATCTACCATTTTTATCTTTCACACCCCCACTGACTTCGTTGGCACCCTGTCTAGCTCTCTTTACCTCCTTCCAGAACATTTTCTTACATTCCCTCCACTTTGCACTCAAATTCCTTCCAAATTCCTCATCCACTCTCTTCTTACTCTCTCTTACTAATCTTTTCACCTCTCTCCTCCTCACTACATATAACTCTCTCGTCCGTCTCTCAGCTTCTTCGTCGCCCCTGTTCCTCATCCACTCATTATATGCTTTCTTCTTTTGTGCCACAGCCTCTCTCACCTCTTCAGTCCACCATGCTGTTCCCTGAACCCCCTTTCGTCTTCTCTTCACCCCACACACCACCTCACATGCTGCACAGATTTCTTCTGTGAATACCTTGCACACACC
>JAGKTI010004651.1:0-12420 GCA_018397915.1 Birgus latro | reverse complement strand
ACTTTTCCATTCATATCTCCAATCAGAAACACTCTCTCATTCCTTTCAAACTTTTCCAAGCAGGCTTCCACATTTGTCCAAAACTCTTCTCTCACTCTACTTACACGATCTTGCGTTGGCGCATACACGCACACAATTGCCCACATTTGTAGTCCAACTTTCACTCTTACCCACACAATCCTTGACCCAACTGATCCATACTCTCTTACATTCTCCTTCCACCTGTTGCTCACAACAATACACACTCCCTCTTTCGCCCTCTCATTCTCACCCACTCCTGCGCATATACCCCACCCATATTCCCATTCTCTCACACTCTCACCTCGCCATTTAGTTTCAGTTATTCCACATATATCCACTTTCGCACTCTCAAGCACCTGTACAATCTCTCTCTCTTTCACCTCATTATGTATATACTGTATTTAAAAAAAAAAAAAAATTTTTTTTTTTTTTGCTCCACTGGTACAGTTTCATTCATAAAAGCTTTTTGTCAAATTTTCTACAGTGAGCCCTTATGTTTCGCTTGATTTGGGTTTGTGAATTTACCTTTTGCAAGAAAGCCCTAAATTTCCAAGAACTTAAGTCTCACAATAAAGAATTCACCTTTCGTGTCTATATATGGGGTGCCAGTGGGCAAGGCGATTGCCAGCTGTTTCAGCTATGTTGTTTTCACAGTTCCCGCCAGCTGTCAGACTATGAGTGTGGTGCTCTGGTAGCGATCGCACCCGCAGTCACTTTATTTGCCTTTCCCTTTGTTCAGCTATTATTCTTGTGTGGTCTACCTGTACTGTATTATGGCTTTCTCTTCATTCATTGGAGGACCAGGTAATAGTGGTGACGGTGAAATACTGAGAAGTTCAAAGGATGGAGGCAAGTAGAGAAAAGAATGCTGCGAGTATCGAGTAGATTTGAAAAAGAAAAAGTCTTTGGTTGCTGATAAGACAAAGATTTTTCATGCTGGTGATCCATTTATTTAATGTTTCTTAACATTTTCATCATATTCATATGGTTGTCAGGTATTCCAGTATCCTGTTTTATGAGAATTATATCTCAAAGGTGAGAAAAAAGAGTGACTTTGGGAGGGGCTCTGGAACCAAATAGATTTTTTCAATTTGAATTAATACGTTTCAGTTCGTGAAATTCAGGTTTCGTGCCAACCTCATGATGCCAATTGGACAGAAAACTTAGGGTCTCACTGTACAAATTTTTGTCTCACTCTCTTAAATACATGTTGTCATACATGTAGCTTATCAGCACTTGCTACCTTCCCATTCATCAACCTCTTCACTTCTACCATTACAATTATCATATTATCAGGCACTATAATTCTTCATCATCATCATCAACAAATCCTGTGTTGTCCCATGAGGAATGTGGGAGCCCGGGGCTAGGCAAGTTGGTCCTGACATTCAAGATGAGAACGACAAGCCTCACTCATCCCTGAGTGGCATTACGTGTGCAATAAACCCCAAACCACCACTTGGATATAAACCTGAACAGGCTCAACCCGATTCAAGTGCCTTAATTACCCACTAAATCACCAGGTGCCATAATTTGGTTATATGGTTACCATCCAGCATAGTAATTGGTTTCCTGGTGTACAGGAAATACATTTGGCTTGTCACTCAGTGCAGAGTCACCTGTAGACAAAAGGAAGAGGAATGAATAAAGGAAAGAAAGACAGAAGAGGAAGGAATGAAAGAAGGAAGGTAGAGAGGAAAGGACGGTCACCCGAGAGCAGCACTACATCGAGTGAGTGGCTGGTAAGTGCCCCCAACCCACAACTAATTATTTATTTATTTAATTTGTTGGCAATAACAAACAAGAAAGAATGTATTACCTCACCCTTCTTCAGCAGGTAGCCCTCCTTGTCAATATGTAAGGGTGAGACACTATATGCACTCAGGTTTTTTTCATTGATCTTCATCTTGGCTGCAAGGAGTTTTCACGTTATCTGTGATGTACTTCAAGCATCCCTTCTCATGACTACCTGTAAAAGAAAGTACTGTAAACACACACACACACACACACACACACACACACACACACACACACACACACACACACACACACACCACACACACACACACACAGTACATAGTGCATATATATGTAGTGTAACTCTAGAATTATGGATAACATCCAAAACATGGCTTACCTCCCTACAGGAAGTGGTTTGTTCATTCAGTGCTCTGTAAAATAATGCAATATAAATTTAACAGTATGTAAAGACTCAATCTCCTCAACCTGATGACATCTTTAATATTGTATTTTCTTTTTGCCATTTAGCTACTTCACATCTTTCCATATTTTAATCAAAGGGTACGGAGGTAGTACCAATAAATTTTAAAAAGATGTCAAAAGACTGAGGGGATTAAAAATGAGTCAATATATGCCATACAACCTGTGCAAATATGTACAATATATGCAGGTGCGAGAGGCACACAGAAAAAGATCTGAGTGTGACCTTAGGGACTGAACAGGGAGGATGCCAGAGCTGGAGCAGAATGGAGCTACCATTAGGTGACCAAGGCCAATGCATGCAAGCATGCTGGAACCTTTATAAACAATACAACAGAAATACTATACAGTACACTTCTACAGTGCTAGTAGGGTGAAAACCTAGTACAATAACTATGAATGCTATAACTAGAAGCTACTGGAGTTACCCATTAAAATTTCCACCTTAATTACCCACATAAAATGGTCTAACCCCTTGGCCTGTAATCTCATGCTTAATCCGTTCCGTGTCGTGTCCGTATATATACAGTACAGTAAACCCTTGATAAGCCGAACTATATGGGGCTCTACCCTGGTTCGAATTACCGAATTTTCCGCCTTACCGAATTTTCACCCCCCCAAATTGCTAAATTACCGAATTATCACAACCAAAAATTGCTAAGACAATACCTATTACTTGTTCTTTCAACACTAAATTAAAGAAATATATATAAATAAATTAGTTATGACAAAAAACAATATAGTGCATTTAATATACATTTAACCCCTTCAGTGCTGGGTGTATTTTCATTTTGTTCTTGCTGCCACCAGACAATTTTAGTCAGTGTAGGTTGGATCTGTGGAAGTGCATGGGGTTGGTACAGCCTTCGTTTGCCCCTTCAGTATGTGAGTCCAGTCCTGAGTGCCATAAAATCGGCTGGAGGAAGCGTAAATAAAGTAGAAATAGACGTCACAGTACTGAAGTGGTTAATTGGTAGAAAATAATTCACAGAGGCAGTACCGACTGTCGGTAACGTGTGTTGGAGATGGATTTTCACCCTCCCCAGATTGCAATAACAATACTTATTACTTGTCTTCTTAACACTAAAGTAAAGGAGCATATACAGTGTATAAATTAATAAAGAAAGACAAAAAAGAAAGAATTCAGTGCACATAATTTGCCTTTTGTCAGAGGCAGAAGATCGTCGGCAGTTTGTTTTGTTTTGGAGACGGAGGTGGTGGAGGTGGTTTAACTCACACTTGAATGTAAATTCTAAAAAGTACCCAGTATTTATTTCACTCTATATTAAGAACTAAACTTAAATGTAATCACTATAACAGACTGCAGTGTAACACCTTTTGTTAGAAGCAGTAGATTCTTTGGCAGTTTGTTTTGTTTTGGAGACAGAGGTGGTGGAGGTGGTTGAGTTCATACTGTAACGTAAATTCTAAACAGTGCCCAGTACTTATTTCACTCTATATTAAGAACTAAACTTAAATGTAATCACTGTAATTGACTGCAATGTAACACCATTCGTTAGAAGCAGTAGATTCTTCGAAGTTCGGCAGTTTGTTTTGTTTTGGAGACGGAGTTGGTGGAGGTGGGTTAGTTCATACTTTAACGTAAATTCTAAACAGTACCCAGTATTTATTTCACTCTATATTAAGAACTAAATTTAAATGTAATCACTGTAATAGACTGCAATGTGATACTTTCAGTAATAATAGTACTGAACTTTAATCATGATCACTACACTGTCACACGCGCACATTTTTTTTTTTTTTTTTAAAGCTTCATTCCTTTACGACTAGAGGTGCCAGTATCACTTCTTTTAAGCTATGAACCTTCCATGGCAAGGCAGAAGGCAAAAGGAGAGCACTGCTCAGCACTAAATGACAGTAAGAATGGCACAACTACCGTCTCCAAAAGCAAGCAGCAGACTGGCGCCACGAGTCCGCTTGGTGCCATTTCTCCCCCTACTTTTGTATTTCGGCCTATTTTCATACGTGGTTTCGGCCTGAGTTTGGTTAACTGAAGATTCTGGCTTCTAAAAGTTCGGCTTATCAGGGGTTTACTGTACTGACAAACCAATAGTGTCACAATTGCTGAGTCTGTACAGGCAGTTCCCAACTTACAAAAATAATTGGTTCTTAAAAGTCTTTCGTAAGTGTTCTTTTTTCATAAGTCCATCTCTCATTCTACTGAAAAACCAGCAGTGTCACAATTGCCGAGTCTGTCCAGGCAGTCCCCAACTTATGAAAATTATTGGTTCTTAAAGGTCTTGCATAGGTCGTTTTTTTCATAAGTCCATCTCTCATTCTTATACTCTCTCTCTCAGTCTCTCTCTCTCTCTTCTCCTCTCCAACCCAATCCTAATCCCATTATTACTAACGATACAAAGTTCTTTCTCTCTACCCCATCTCCTTTCTACACCATGCCTACTTCTGTGCTATCCTCTGTCTCTGTCTCTCTCCAACTGAACACTAATCCCATAATTACTGAGGTCACAAAATTCTTTCCCTCTACCCCACTGCCTTGCTACTCCATACCCACTTCTGTGCTATCTTCTCTCTCTCTCTCCAACCCAACCCTAATCCCATAATTACTGAGGACACAAAGGTTTTTCCGTCTACCTCACTGCCTTTCTACTCCATACCTACTTCTGTGCTATCCTCTCTCTCCAACCCAACCCTAATCCCACAATTACTGAGGTCACAAAGTTCTTTTCCTCTACCCCATTACCTTTCTACTCCATACCTACTTCTGTGCTAACCTCTCTCTCTCTCTCCCTCCCCACCCAGATTAAAGCCCATTATTGTCTGCACTCATCCATTTATCCCCTACCCTTCCCTGAACTGCAATTATCATCTCAACTCCTTCTCAGTGTCTTCACCTGACCCCATCCTTCCTTGCTATGGCTGACCCCCCACCCCCCCCATACAATTTTTTTCGTATTTGCAGATTTTTCGTAAGTCGATTTTTCATAAGTAGGGGTTTGACTGTATATATATGGACTAACTCATTGTCCCTACATTACTAAGTCCGTATATATACAGACACAGTTTTTCGAACATCTGCGCAAAACTGTTTGAGACTACCCTTAGTGTGTGACAGAAAATGGGATGATGGACTCCCCTCCTCCCCTCCTATGCCTTAAAAAAAAAAAAAAAAAAGTGAATGTGAAAATACGTAATATTAGCAGGGAACCACAACCTTCCATCATCACAGTTTCAACTATGATTGTACAGTAATCTCTCCAATATCCGATGTAATACAGCCAAAGACATGTCCGGAAATTGGTTCTGTCCAGTTATTGGGCCTGAAGCTTCAGGACCTACATACCTCCCTACCAGACATGCACAGCACCTATTTAAGACCCCATTCACATAAGTAAGGGACACAAGGCATGAAATAAATGAAATGGAACCAGCGAATGAGGATTTAGAGGTGAGTATGGAAAATATTTAGAAGTTGACTGCCTACCGAAACTCGAAAACAGACATGAAAATCACTATGAAAATCAGCTTTTTAAGACCCTATGCACACAAATAAGGGACACAAAGCATGAAATAAATGAAATGGAACCAGAGAATGACGATTTAGAGGTGAGTATGGAAAATATTTACCAGCTGACAGTGTACTTAAAACACTTCCGTGGTTGTTGTTACGAAGTTTATCCCACCTCTAATGCTCTGACAGTGGTGAAAATGCTCTTGAAGCACATACAGTAATCCAGTGTTGTGCTGCGCTTAATCCTTTGCACTGTGAATTATAACTGTTTAAACAAAAACGAGCACGATTGCCAGCCATCCCGACGATTGTTTACTCACGATGGTAGTTGAGAGGGAACTGGGGAGGAGAAGGGAAGCGCGGGAAGCGATTGTAGACACAGCTGTTTGGCACCGCATGCCATGTTCAAACTTACAGGTAAAAAAAAAATAGGATTTTTCCTTTTTTTTTTAAAATATTTTTTTGGGAGCATTTTTGGGTTCTTCTCTTCCTATTTCTCCCGTCTTTCCTGTCACTTCTTATTGCTTTTCTTTCCTTTACAGGTGGCTTTACATTGAGTGACAAGCCAAATGGTTTCCCGTAAGCCAGGAAACCATTTACAATGCTGGGTGGTAACCATATAACCAAACCATACGTGCTCCCTACGTGTCAGCAAGTGGGTTGGTGGAGGGTTAGTGCCCCTCCCTGTAAAACAAATAAATCAAAGTCAAATGGCCACCCCTTATGGGATTATGGTGTCTGGCAATAGACAGACAGATAGATTTTTGGGTTCCGAAGATCCGAACCCACAATGTCCGGACAATGGGGTGTCTGGTTATTGGGCGTCCAGATATTAAAGTGAATACTATTACCTACACCAGGTTGCGTTTCCATACTACAAATACTCCATGCATCCATCTACTCTACACCAAAATGGACTATTTATCCACACCAGCTGATGACGGTATCTGAGAGTAGCCATCAGATGCAAATCATGCTGCGCTGCGAAAGACAGATATATATATACAGTATACACTCAATCCTCAAGTACTGCGGGCAATAGGGACTGGACAAGACTGTGGTAGTCAAATCCGCGTTGCTCAGACAATATGCTTGCATGTATAATGGTACAATGTGTTCTGGCCACTTTGCAAAACTCACTTTTACCACTTCTTACCATCTTACCCTGCATAAATTGCTCCCTACGTATACCCACCATCGGGTAAAACACTGAAAGAGATATAACTATTAATCAAAAACATGAATGGTATGAAAATGGCAACTTAGGCTGGGTGCCCGTGTGATGCAGCCAAGCTTTGCAGGACTCCCCTCTTGCCCTCAACCCCCACTGTCGTTGTCACTGTTAAGTTGTTGCTGCCCCTGCATGTCCCTCTTCAGTAGCAATGTCGAATCATTCGAAGTACAGGGCTAAAACAATGAAGCTGAGCTCTGTCTGGTGCAACATTATAATTGGCATTAGCAAGGTGCAAGTCGTCGTCAACAGTGGAGAGGCCTGCCGTCTGGGCCAATACTGCCAGGTCGAGTTGCCAATATTACCTTACATTCGCCCTTAACCCCTTCATTACCGCGCCTCCCACCCCCAGCCGCCCCGCTCTCCCTCCGTCAAACCGAATTCCCGGAAGTTCATGCGTGTGCGTGGGGGGGTGATCGTTTATCATAAGTGCGCTGCTTTTCATTTTATATTACTTTTATATTCTCAAGTACATGTTGACCACGAGGTACACTGTGCATGATTTAAAATACATTTCCTATAGTAGTATACGTGTAGGGATATATATACTTTACTAAACTTTCATTGTTCCTATAAATATAGACTTTACAGACATAAAAAGGTATATACAGTACTCATATGTTGCTCCTCGTGGCGTTGATACACTGCAGGCTGTACGTTGGGAAAGTCCAGGTGAAGTGTAGGTAGTGGAGGGTGGCCTTTGATCTGCAAACGGATCCGACAAGAGGGTGAAGGCAGGTCCTCAGGGACTCTGCAACAATGGCGAGCCTACAGGGCTGGGATTTGAGCAATTATCTATCTCGCTTTCATCACTTGTACTCTCGCTATCACTGTCGTTTTCTGGTATATAATCATCGTCTGACTCACTCACTGATGTCTGATTGAGTTTCATTGTCGTCAGACTCATCTAACTCACTAGCAAGCTTTGTATCAAATTCGTCATTAGTATCAGATGACGCCATGATCATGCAAAAACAGCAAAAAAAAAAAAAACAGTCACAGCATGCAGCTTGGGGGATACTGAGGGGTTGCAGGTGAGAACTGGCTGCTGGTTGGTTGTGGGGCCTAGGAGGGTGGTTGTCATGGTAACCACGTGCTGATATGCCTAGTGCAACTATTTTTTCTGTTTATATCATACCATATAGGTCTATATATATGCCCAAAACATTTGAAATAATAAATCATATCCAAAATACCCAAATGATGTCAATCATGGCCTGGCATGGACTCTGATATGGCCATGGCATGGCCATGACAAGGAGAATGACGCCAGAGTCAAGTTGCCAGTTCTTACAACCCAAGTCTCTCTAGTAACCCCAAAACCAACACTCCTACCCTCCTATACCTCCCTATGCTTATCAGGTTTACCACCGTAAACCTTACAATTATCGGTTCCTCGCCAGAACTTTTTCTAGGTTTACAAGCATAAACCTTATCTATTTCGGTAATGAAGAGGTTAACATTACCCTGTTTACCTCAAAATTTCCCTAGAATTTTTTAAAGGTCATATATACAGTATGCACATGTGAGAAATATTAGCATAATTGTACAGCGATGGAAAAAATGAATATAAGAGTTTACTCACGTCTACTTGCTGTGCTATCCACTCATGTTGCCAATGTTCTTAGTTCTTTTACTCCTGGTCATATTTATAAATGCGGTCCATCATCAGATTCATGTGTGCAGATGTAACTTCGAACTAGTTTGACATTGAATTTTCAAAGGTTCTCTTGGCATGAATCATTCTCTTGTTTTTGTTTTCATCAGACTGATTTGAGAAAAAATCCTCTCAATGCTGGCACTAGAATGGGGCAAGCATAACAGTTTTGTCGTGAAATTCCCCATCAACGGAAACAGGGGTGAACCATCACCTTTCTTCAAACTCTTCACTTCCATCCAAATTTTCCAAACACTAATGTCACTTTGGACATTCAGTTCTGTGTTCCATAGCAAATGCCAAACATTATCAATGCTGTTTATGTCACCCTTAGGCACAAGCTTTGGAAAGTTAGCTTCTAATGGGGCAATGGAAGGAATAGTGTTGCAGTCTAAGGTAAAATTAACCTAGAATTTGGTGTTTTTCTGGTAATTATGAAGATCAACTGTCAATCCATATTTTTTGGTGAATTTAGCTTTTTCCCGTGAATTTTGATGTGCTACAAGCAATTTTGATATTCATTTTTGTCGGTGATAACTCATTTTCGAGATATCCCCCCCCCTCAATACCCGAGGGGAAAGCAGAACGAGTGATTTTCCGACATAAATGAACAACAAAATCGCTTCAAACACATCATAATCCATGGGAAAAAGCAAAGTTCACCAAAAAAGTAGTTAATTCAGTCAATCTAACCTAATCAATCCAACCATACCTAACCTAACCTAACCTAGGCTACCCTACTAGCTTAGGCCAACAGCGGAAAGATAAAGTGAAGCTAGGTTACATTAGCTTAGGTTATCTTCAAGAGTAAAATAAAAACAATTTGCGAGAAAAATCCCATAGAAGAAAAGTGCCTTAGAATTGTCTAAAATACTGAAAAAAAAAAGGTTCAAAATGAAAACTATGAAGTTGACAGCTATTCTTTATAAATACCGTTTTTCCAAATTTCTACCCTATTTCCCTGAAAGCCTTGAAATTACCCTACAACAGGGTAATAACCCTGCACATGGAAGCACTGCGTCTGGCCCGGAAATAACTGGGGCCGTATTTATCAAAGTGGCCTTCCCCATTCACAATAGTCCGTTCCCAGGCTCCAGAACATATCAAAACTGTGAGATGTTCCTAAGAGTTATCACAGTCTTGTAAAAGCCTCGTAGAGTACCTTGCGATCGGAGAGACAGCACTAAGGTTAGAAGATATATGATTACCCCACAAACACATTGAGATTGACATCATTACGCAACAGGAAAATAAAATGTTATCAATAATCAATACAATATTTAATTATAATGGCATATTCATCATAAAGCATTACTATTTTTTTTTTTTCAAAACTGAATTCTTTCTCTACCAAAGCCACTCCTCATGTTGAAACAATATGTATAACAGTACGGTGTGTTCTGGCCACTTTCCAAACCTCACTTGTACCCCTTCTTACCTTCAGAAATTTCCGTTAGCATCTAGGTTATAAACACTGCCACAATGTAAGAACTCATCTGTATATTTAGCAACTGTTTCGCTGATTTAGCTACCATCATCAACAGTTGCTGTATACATTCGTCAGTTGTAAGCCACAACGTGGTTATACATTCGTGGGCATAGCCACACGCCCTTTGATAATTATTAGCTGTACTATATGTTATAGAATAAAGAGGTATATGTATGGTTTATTACACACAGGAGTGAGGAGCAGTGTCGGGGTAGTGTAGAGATAGTGTAAGGCATAGGTTAACAGAATCAGCCCTAGTGATGACATACCTTGCAAACCTTAGTACAGTACTTAATTTGATATCAAAAATATGCCAAAGTAATTCCGAATTTCATAAAATTATGCCAAATTTAATAATATGCTAAGAGATAAATCTGGTCATGCTGGAAGGGAATAAAGGTACCTAGATGTAAGCCAACAACCATGGCCGTTTTGGCAGGTGACGTTATAGCGTGCGCCTTTCAAATTTCGTCGTCAGGCCAGCTGACTTCCTGCGTGAGCTCGAGTTTCTCTGCGTGTGGATAAATATCTGTCGCATTATGCTGGCCGCGTTAAAAGAAAAACGTGTTACTCAACCAAGTGTTACTCGAGGATTGAGTGTATATATATACAGTAATCCCTCAATTATTCGACGTAATAGAGCCAAAGGCATGTCCGGACAGTGGTTTTGTCCGAATATTGGCCCTGAAACTCCAGCACCGGTCATTCATGACCCTAACCTAACCTAACCTAAATCACAAAACTACCTTCCTACCTCCCTACCAGACATGTATAGCACTTATTTAGGTCCCTTTTCACATAAATAATGCACACAAAGCATGAATTAATTGAATTTTAACCAAAAAATGATGATTTAGAGGTGAGTAAGGCATAGATGCTCACAACTTGCCACCATAGTATAAGTAAGTATCGGACATGGAAATCATCTTTTCTCACATTTTATGCACTAAATTATTGGATACAAAGCATCAAATACAGTAAATGATGTAAACTGTTACCAGAAAAATAGTGCTAGTGCACTAAAATAATGAACACAAAGCATGAATGCATTTAAATTTTAACCAAAAAGAATGAATTTGGGGTAAGTTAGGCTCAGCTGTTCACTGAGTTGGCAGCCTTGTTTAGGTACAGGACATGAAAATCAATGGCATTCACCTTTTTCACAGCTGGTGCACTTCAATACTAGTGGTAACCATGCATGAACAAATTAAATTAAAAGCAGGAAATTATGATTAACAAAATGGTTAGGTTAGGTTAGGTTAGGTTAGGTTAGGTTAGGTTAGGTTAGGTTATGACCGGACATGAAATTCACTGGCATTCACTTTTTTCATAGCTGGTGCACTTCAAAACCATGCATGAAAAAATTAAACTGAAAGCAGGAAATTATGATTAACATTTATGGTAATTTTTTAACCCATTTACAGCATGCTGAAAAGAGGTTAGACATGAAAATCTTTATGGTAATCATCTTTCACACAAATCATTGGCATTCACCTTTTTCGTAGCTGGTGCACTTCAAAACCATGCATAAAAAAATTAAATTGAAAGCAGGAAATTATGATTAACATTTATGGTAATTTTTTAACTCATTTACAGCATGCTGAAAACAAGTTAGACATGAAAATCTTTATGGCAATCATCTTTCACACAAATCAATGGCATTCACCTTTTTCATAGCTGGTGCACTTCAAAACCATGCATGAAAAAATTAAATTGAAAGCAGGAAATTATGATTAACATTTATGGTAATTTTTTAACCCATTTACAGCATGCTGAAAAGAGGTTAGACATGAAAATCTTTATGGTAATCATCTTTCACACAAATCAATAGCATTCACCTTTTTCATAGGTGGTGCACTTCAAAACCATACATGAAAAAATTAAATTGAAAGCAGGAAATTATGATTAACATTTATGGGAATTTTTTTACCAATTTACAGCATGCTGAAAACAGGTTAAACATGAAAATCATTATGGAAATCATCTTTCACACAGTTTATGCATGAGATTAATGATATGGAAAGAACAAAACAAGGAATTTTGATGAAGTTAGGGTACTTACGAGAATGATGCCACCGTCCTGATGTATAACCCGCTCAGTCATCTCAGACTCAGACAGTAAGACCTTGCACCTGACACACCTTAGCACTTCCGGTGCACTTTACACTCACCAGCACTTTCCACAACGTTTTCTTTCGCATACCTTGCATCACATCACTTCACTGCACTGTACATAACAGTAAATTCCCGTGTGGTCTAGTGACAAGTCCTGGAGAATTTAGTCCCGTGTGGTCTAGTGACGAGTCCTGGAG
>JAGKTI010004650.1:28008-49331 GCA_018397915.1 Birgus latro | reverse complement strand
TCTGTCCAACTCTCTAATGCAAGAGTTAACCGTTACTCCCAGTCTTTTATTTATGCAACTGGTCAACTCTGGAACTGTCTTCCTATGTCTGTATTTCCTACTTCCTATGATCTCCAGTCTTTCAAACGCAGTGTGTCCAGGCATCTCGAATTGAACGGATCTTGAATTTGGCTCTCTTTTGTACTGTTTTTGTTTTTTCTTGGAAGGAACAGTATGCAGGCCCGTGGCCTTTGGTTCCTTCTTCCATGCATAAAAAAAAAAAATAAAATAAAATAAAAATTGTGATACCAACTCGAACATATGGAAGTGAAGCTTGGACCCTGTTGGAAGGACAGAAGTCAAAAGTGAGAGCAGTGGAAATGAGTTATTTGAGAGGAGCATGTGGCGTCACATGGAGAGACAGACTAACAAATGTGGAAGTGAAGGAGCGTTGTGGTGTGGTTGTGGACGTGATTGGGAGCGTTAGAAGAAATACGTTACGGTGGTTTGGGCATGTGGAGAGGATGGAGAGTGAAAGACTGACGAGGAGAGTATGTGAGTGAGGTGAAGGGGGCGAGAGGGAGGGGGAGGCCGAGGATGAGATGGAGGGATGGAGTGGAGAGGTATATGAGAGAGGGGGGTGTGAGTTGGGAGCGTGGTAGTGAAATGGCGGGGGACAGGGACATGGAGGCGATTTGTTTGTGGCCACCCCTTGCGGGATTGAGGCGTCTGGCAATAGATAGATAGATAGAACTTAATCATCTTGTTTACATATTTGCCATAGCTTAGGTCTACTACCTTCTTTTTATTCCCTGCTGGTTTTGTACCACTTTCATACCTACAGTCCAGTTACTTTGTCAAAAAAACTTGCTTTTCTCTTCCTCTGTTCTTTCCTCATTCTTTGTTTTTGCTTCCTCTTTTCCATTAGTGTTCCCAGTTCCTCTTGAGTTAGGTATCTTTTTATCTATACTTTTTTAAATTCTTCTTTTTCCATGAGTTTTGTTGGTATTTTTTGATATTTCCTCTACACTGTTTGCACTTTGGAAGTTTACTTTCAGAGGCCTCTGACTTCATATTTCCCTAGCCTTTTATGTTCTCCTACATCTTTATCACAGATATCCTCTGGTATTTGTTTCAGTATGTTCATTATATTATTTTCAATCTCCCTTTTGTCCCTTGAGATTCTGTTTTTTATTTCTTCTTCACCTATGCCATTGATTACTGTAGATTTGTTTATTTCTATAGATTCCCTGACTAGTTTTGGGTTGTTTTTTATTATTTCTTTCACTTACTTTCTTACAATTTTTTCTTCTACCTTTGTATCTAAATCAATCTTTACTTTCACCATTTCAGCAAACGTAGTTTGTACCTCGTCTTTGCAATTTCTCACCATTTCATTTACCTGTGTTATTTTCTCGTCATTATTACTACTGTGGCCTATCAGACTGCTTGCATACCTAATTTTCTCCGTATCATTTCTGAAATCATCCATATTTCTCTCATGGTTGGAAACTTATGTATGCAACTTATGTATTCCCAGGGCGGAGCTCAGTGATATACATCCGACTCGTGTGTTGTCTTCCCCATGTGGCGTGTGTGCGTGTGCGTGTAAGGTGTGTGCGTGTGCGTGTGAGGTGTATGCATGCGTGTGTGATGCGTGAACGTGTGATGTGTATGCATGTGCGTGTGATGTGTATGCATCTGCATGTGAGGTGTGCGCGTGTGCATGTGAGGTGTGTGCGTGTGCATGTGAGGTGTGTGCGTGTGCATGTGAGGTGTGTACATGTGCTTGTGAGGTTTGTGCGTGTGCATGTGAAGTGTGCGTGTGCGTTTGAGGTGAGCTTGTGCGTGTGAGGTGTGCGTGTGAGGTGTGAGTGTGAGATGTGCGTGTGTTTGCGAGGTGTGCATGTGCGTGTGAAGCGTGGATGTGCGTGCGAAGTGTGCGTGTGCGTGTGAATTGTGTGTGTGCGTGTGCGTGTGAGGTGTGTCTGTGCGTGTGAAGTGTGCGCGTGCTTGTGAAGTGAGTGTGAGTGCGTGTCAGGCGCGCGCGCGAGAGTGAATCAAGGTTAAAAACAATGCTAAATCTGCCGGTAGCCATTTGAAGTCCATTGATGTCTTTTGTTTAATATTCACAGATGATTATGTTAGCCTCGTTAACACTACGGAGTGAAAAAACAAGCAATTTATTACTAGCGGGCTCCTAGTTGAGAAAAATTCTGAAAGTGAAAAAAATAGATTTACGCAACGAACTAATCCCCCCAGTCTGAGTTTTTTTTTTTTTTTTGTTGTCACCACGTTATATTCAGTATATGACATTTTTGTCTGAATTGGTTGGATATGTTCATTAATCCTTTTACGAAAATGTAGTAAATTTTCCATCAGTTGCACTAGATAGTCTGGTTGAAGTAAACATATAAAAAGAATCAAAACAGAAAGAATCTTATGAAACTGAAGCAAAACACTGTACCAAGAGGGACGGGAAAACGACAAAAAGGAAATATAAAATGGAAAAATGAAAGTAAGAGAACAAAGATACTGGATGAAAAGGATGACAGAAATAATAAGAAAGACCTTTTGAGCAATTTATGTCAAACCCACTTGAGTAGTTGATCCCTCCTTTGCTGCATACATCAGTCTGAAGGAGTACTAATCAAAAGTCAGCAATTTTTGTCCCCACACTAATCAGATATAGCCGATAAGGGTCCATATAATCAGTCCCATCAAAGGCCTTCCTCAATACATTCACTGAGGCAAATGTGGTAGAAAGTAGATAATATTAAAGATTTTTAATGGACATCATTAAGCTATCGCCCTTCACCATATCATACTCCCATCTATGTAGAGGTGTCAGTAATGCACATCAAAACTTCAGTGTTCATCATACATTACCGCATCAACTGTATCTCCACATTTAAAATCATGTTCTCAAAATGAAGGTTTTATAGGAAAAACTCACATTTCAGCATTTTCTGTCCCCAAACCAAAAAAGTTGTGACTGATAACGTTCAAAACTGGAACAGTGTTCACTGTATTTTCCGGATTCTCCAAATGGCATGACAAAACTACCTGGGAATAGGAAGAGCAGGGGGCAATTAATGTCTTGCCATTCAGGTCTAAAAACCACACGAGTGAGAGTCAGTGCGAGAGATGCATGGCCTGCTGTGGCATTCTGGAAGTGTACATGCCCCCCCCCAAAAAAAAAATCACATTTGATTGCATTTGGTAACCTGTTTTAGGTGTAGCTTTTGAGACATGTATAAATACATATTTTTATATATTTAACATATCTCCTGCCAGAGATCAAGCAGCATGATGAGCCGCCATTAGATGACCCAAGGCCAACGCATGCAAGCATATTGGAGGCTCTATAAGCGATACAACGATACGAACATACATGGAAACTCTCAGTATGTCCACAAAAGAGATGTGGTGTAATAGTATGACATCGCAGACTTAACCGGCGATGTGGTACGGGAGCTGGCTGAGGTTGGATTTAACAAGTAACACGTTTTTGGTTAAGTGATTGAAAAAGCAGTTCATATGCCAGCCCCTGAGAGGGTCCGACATTCAATGTCATCTAGAATATTAATACACGCAGTCACTAAGACAAATTTGACTGAAATTTAACTATTTTTGAAAGTTATTACACCAAACTCTGGAACTCCCTTTGTCTGTATTTCCTGCTTCCTATGATCTCCAGTCTTTCAAACACAGTGTGTCCAGGCATCTCGAAATGAACGGTTCTTGAATTTGGCTCTCTTTTGTATTGCTTTTGTTTTCTTCTTGGAAGGGACGGTTTGCGTGCTCATGGTCTTTGGTTAATTCTTTCTTGCATTTAAAAAAAAAAGTTACAGATTGTTGAACAGACAGGCAGACAGACTGATGAACTGACGGACAAGACCAAATCAATATACCCATGCTTTCAAGAAATGATAAAAATAAGTGGAAAAAACAAAAACAAAATAGAGGGAAAAACCACAGGTTAAAAATAAAAAGTGGGACAAAAATTATGTGCCACCTACCTCTGAGCACCGCTCCACCAATGCATGAACTTGGTACTTGTAGGCCAGATGCATCAGTTCAGTAAGGGTGCCCACGCTTGTGGAAGGGTCAGCCTCGCAGTAAAGATAGGCCACCATTAACCTTACGACCTCAGGAAGATCATGGGGCAGCTTTAGCACAGACCCAGAAGTAAAGGGATCCAACAGCATGGCCTCAAATACAGGGGACCCCATAGCAAGGATCAGACTGTGGACCTGGGGATGTAGAGGTCTATTTTACTCTTACTGTCAAGAGTTCTACACATCTTGAGGGCAATGTATTAAAATATAAAAAATTTGGAAGCCAAAGCAGTGGGAAAAGATGAGAGGTGACTGAAGAACAAACAAAAATATGGACCATGACAGCCATGGTAAGGAAGGTGGCCTCTAGTATTGGATAGTGTACTTCTGGGCTTGATAAAGGAAAAAACAGGATAAGGACTAAAATGAGTGTCAGCCCATTCGAAAACTAAACGAAGATCTGACATCGGAACAAGGTCTCGAGTAACATGACCATTGGCAGCATCTACTAATAGGTGAACAAAATCCTCGACTTATAGCATTAATGACTGGAGATAGTGACTGAAGATGAGAGCTGATACACAATATTTTTGTGACAATATTAATCTTAACATTCAGTTTCTCTAAGACAGACTATTTTTTCAACTGGGTGTCCATTTAATTCGTATGTGTGATGGCATTACCCAGAAACTTATGAATACTCAAAAACCTATCCTGTGCTTCCAGACCTGAAGCAAATATTTCTAATTGTTCATATGCTGACAAATCAATAGATGTTGCTAAGTAAAAAATACCACGAGGAACTTTGCCACCGGGATAAGAGACCTCGCTTTACACGTGAAGTGGTTCATGCAGTGGAGCCGAGAAAGATCCATTCACATGTTTGTTTATTAAGAAGCGATTAGGGATCGTATTGTGGACAGTTGACTAGCACATTTTGGAAGTTATTGGGTGACTAAGTACTGAAAGATAAAACTAATGTTGTCACAGAAATGTTGTATCAGCTTTCATCCTGAATCATCATCTCAATCTCTCCATTCATTAATATTATGAATAGAGGATGTCGGAAGACATGTTGTTTACCCGGGGAAAAATTGTAATGGTCATGTTACCCTAGACCTTGTCCAGATGTCAGATCTTGGTTTAGTTTTCGAATGGGATTGCTCTAATATTAGTCTTCATCCTATTTTTCCTTTCTCGAGCCTTGTTTGTACTATCCTGTGCCAGAGGCTACCTTCCTTTCCACGACTATCATGGTCCATTTTCCTGATCGTTCTCCAGTTACCTTTGATCTCTTTCAACTGATTCCCTTCCCTCTGTCTTTCAATGCGATTCTCTTTCACATCTTTCCTTTCACAGCTACCCCGTGAGAATTATCATCTGTTCTCATATTCACACTGGGGTTGGACGTGCGATGGCTTTTCACCACTGCTTTTTATCCTGTATTAAATCTTCTCCAGTACACAGTCTTTCCATGTCTTACATTACAACACTTTTCCAGATCTTCTTAGGTCTTCCTGACGGTCGACGTCCCACCACTTCCAGTTCCTTTGCTATTCTCACACAGCTTCCTTCCTCACTCCTCCTAACGTGACCAAACCATCTGAGCCGCTTCTGCCTCAAGATGATATCGAGATCCTTCACCCCGCATCTTCTAGCTACCTCCTCACTCAAAACTCTGCCCTCCCATCTCACTCCCACCATGTATCTTAACATTCTACGATCAGTACTCCTCAGATCATTCATCAGTCTGTCTGTCAAAGCCCATGTTTCAGTACCATATAATCAATACTGGTCTAATGCAGGCCACATATATTTTACTTCTGTGTTTCAGTGGTATGTGTTTGTTGACCAGTAGGCTAGCCATTTCCTTCCGCTTTAACCATACTGCCGCCACTTTTGTTCTGACTGATCTCTCCACCCCTGCTTCGCAGTCCAATACATCTCCTAGACAGCAGAACTGCTGCACTTCCTGTAGTGTGCCCCTATTCACCTCTACGCATCCTCTGCTCCATCTCCCTCCGCCTCTCTTCTTGTGCAGGCTGGGCAGCAGAAATTTTGCACTCCTTTCAAATTCTGCAGACCTGAACACCTTCTATGGCACCACTTATTACACTCCGTGCACAACACTGAGTTCACTCCTACTACTCTGCCGCAGCAACCAAATGGCCATTTTCCCGACTGAATTCTTTCTCCTGGTTTCTTGTCTTATTCATATTTATTTTCATTCCCCTTGTGGATTACATTTGGTAGCAGTGGTGTGTCGAACCATCGTTTCTGACCACCTCCTACAGTGTTTAGTGACACCAACAAATACTCATCAGTGACTAACCAGTGTCTTTCTCTAATCCGCCCCACCCACGCACCTTGCTGTTCATCGGCCGAAAGTGTCAACACTGCTAACCTACACACCTATCTCACCACCTGTCCACCTATTCTCAGCACCTGTTCAGTGCTCACCATATAGTGTCCCCTCCTCTCAAGGTGTCACCTCACCACCGTCTGCCGTTCACCCCGACACCACCCACTGCATCTACTCCCCACCATCTCTGCATTTCCCCTGTGGGGACCTCTGCAGACACAATCACTCCCAAATTAGACATCGTACGCCTTCCTGCTTGTGTCGTCGTACATGCAAGTATCATAAAATCAGTGCAACTCACACTACTGAGGAATGTTGTTACCTAAACCGCCGCCAGTCAGGGGAAGTGCCGCGCCCGTATCGGACCAATATGACATAGCAACAGAACACCAACTCCCCATCCGCCATGTCAGACTTAGTCATTCTAGGATGGAGTAATGACATACAAACATCGTTCTTCATGGACACAGGATCTATAGTAAACTTGATCTCTGATACCTCTTTATACATCATTCGAAGAAAACAAAGTCAGTTTCCCTGAGCCACCTGACATTCGCCTATGTGGTGTAGAAGGCTCAGAGTATAAGGTCAAGGGAAGAGTCACTTTAGAAGTACAACTAGACAGAGCCTTGATCCCTTTCTCAATAGAATTTCATATTACTAACGAACTGAAATAACCAGCAGATGCCCTTATTGGCTTACCCACTATGGTACAACACTCCATTGCATTATTGCCTGCCTGTAGTAGTATAGACATTTCTGAGTTCCCAGTATACAGTATGGAATGTCCCCGTCCTGAACTTACAATATACCCAGTCATTCAGTCCCCCCTGACTCTCGCACTACCTAAGAGTACAGAGCAAGACAAGCCATCATCATCATCATCATCTGAGAATGAAGAGATAATTCCACCACTATCTGAGAGCAAGGAAACAAATTCCTAAATACCTAATGATACATCCTCTCAGCATTCAGATATGGCCCTTCCGAACTCCTCTAATAACAGCACTGTAGCCGACTCAGACACGTCTCAGTTAACTACCTCACAGAGTTTGACTGATGTTCTCCAACACGCATAGACGAGGCGTGCAAGAACGAATACGTGCACAATTTTGTTACCACATGAGTCCACCAAAGTCTCTGTTCGTGTTATAGGTGTGAAAGAAGGAGTGGATGTACTAACACTACCTGAGACGTGTTGTGTGAATGGCTTAACTTATGAGTTAGCATGGTATACGGTCTTAGGGGACAACTTATGCCACCTGTACTTGCTCAATGTCACTAATGCTCCACTGAAACTTAAAAGTGGTGTACAGATTTGAGACTTCCTGGTATAATCAGCGGCCGTAAAGGTGCGCCAGGATTCCTCTATCCCTACTGTTCATGATAATGATGATAGTGACCCGACAGGTATATATATGCCATCAACTTTACGGGATCTGCTCCGACTCGTTCACCTGACCTGCTCTCGCTTCTAACTTGCAAGGATTTGCCACTACATAAATCCCAACTGCTCGACCTTTTTGTACACTTACAGAAATGTTGTATGATTATCCAGAGAACCGATGGACCGGACAGACTTTGTCAAACATCACAGAGCTAGTACCAGAACCTCAGCCGATTTTCCTACCAGCGTATCGATTACCTCACAGCTTGAGAAAACAAACAGATCAGATGGTACAGAAAATGTTAGCTCAAGACATTATTAAACCCTCCATCAGTCCATGGAATAGCCCAATTTTCTTAGTCCCACAGAAGGATGGCAACTTTAGACCAGTAGTGGACTACCGTAAAGTTAATTATTTAATTGTTCCAGACTGTATCCCGTTACCCGTCCTCACAGATTTGCTAGAATCACTAGGTGAAAACGTAGTCTTTTCATCCCTAGACCTCCTCAGTGGCGACTGGCAGGTCGAAATGGAAGAATCCTCTCGCCCAATCACAGCCTCCAGCACCCCTTCTGGACATTTTCGGTTTGAGGATTGCTCCTTTCGTGTTCATGCAACTTATCCATTAGGTCTTTAGTGGCATGATGGGACACACTCCTTTTGCTTACCTAGATGATATCATTGTTGTGAGTAAATCAATCCCTGAACATTTTGCCAAACTACAAGTATTTGAATGCCTACAGCTAGCAGGCCTGAAAATCAGCCTCAGTATATGTGACTTCCTCAGAAAGAAAATCAACTTTCTAGGACATGTCGTAGATGCATAAGGCATTCACACTAATGAAGACAAAACTAAGGCGATCATCAATTTCCCAGAACCTACCACTACCGATGCAGTAAGGACTTTCCTGGGCCTAAGTGGTTACTAACATAGATTTATTAAGGATTATGCAAAGATCGCCGCTCCTCTAACCCAATTACTCAAGAAGAATTTACCCTTTGTTTGGACTAACAGTCACAGGCTTTCCAAGCACTAAAGACAGCTCTTGTAAATGCCCCACTTTTAGCATTCCCTGATTATACAAAACCCTTTCTTCAATGCACAGATGCCTCAGGTGCAGGACTTGGAGCAGTTTTGATGCAACTTGATCAAGCATCAAGGAAGCGTGTAATAGCATATTCTAGTCGCGCCCTTACGACCACTCACTGAACGTAATTACAGTGTCACAGATCTTGAAGCTTTAGCAGTAGTCTGGTCCTTGAAACATTTCAGAGATATAGTATATGGTTATCCAGTGCATTTCCAGACAGACAACCTCCATTTATGTGATTTCTTTAAACAGTTCATAAATTTGTCATCCAATTTAGAGGTGTGCGTATGAGAATAAGCATAAGACTAGATCACCGACGTTGATAGTGATAAGAGAGGCAGAGTTCTCTTGGTGCTGCACCGTGTTCTCCTGAGATGAAGCGAGATTGGATGCTACATACTGATGGATTGTTTGGAAGTTTGCTAATTTTACTTTGACAGTCATCCATGTTATCGATGGGGTCTGGCTTTGAGGATAACAGGAAGTAAGGTAGGTCTTTGTCAAAACCAAAGAGGACAAAGAAGAGAGATTCGCCAATTGATGCACTGATGGAGCTATTGATTGAGGATGCCATCTGGGGAATCCAGTCATCCCAGGACGAACTGTGGGAGCCTAGGTGTCTTAGGCACTCTAAGATTTTTCTACTGTGGTGCTCCACAAGCCATTGGAAGCTGGATGGTTAGGCACGACATTGCAATTATTTATTTAAAGCGGCGACAGATCTCATCCAGGAGACTATTGTTGAACTCCGTACCATTGTCGGTAAGGATGGTATGTAAGGTACTCAATGGGCAAATTACGTGATCTACAAAGGAGTGTGCAACACTCTTCGCGGTTTTATCTGAGAGGGGCACGAGGACAGAGTAGCGCGAGAATTGGTCGATACGACAAACAAAAACTCCGAGCCTGATTCCACAAGAGGGAGTTTTAAAAGGTCGACAGACACTGTTTCCCATGGTCGTGAGGGGAATGGGTATTGTAAGAAAGGTGCAGGTAACCCGGCTGATCCTTTGTGGCGGTGGCACAAGATGCAAGTGACAGTGCGCATTGATATCACAGATCATGGGTGGCCAATAGCATTCGAGACGCGCTTGGTGTAAGCATCGGACTTTACGTGGATGGGATGCGTGAGGTGTATCATGAACTAAGTGAAGGATCGCAGATATTAGGTCAGTAGCGAAAAGAAGTTGGTGTACTTCTCTGTTGGGCAAATCCTTCCCTGTAAGGAATGTTTTTCTGTACAAGAGATCATTATCTAGTATGAACTCATCTAGTGGTACTGGTAGAGTAGGAAAGGTCGAAGCATCTCCTGATTCTAGGAAATAAACTACTTTGGACCATACGGGATCTTTGGACTGAGAGTTTTGAACCTCTGATGTTTCTGACGTTAGGGTTGTGCTTTCAGTTACCCTGGGCTGCAGGGGCGTGACAGTGCTACATAACGTGACAGTGCGTCTGCGACTACATTCGATTTTCTTGGGACATATTAAAAAGTGAAATTGAAGTCCTGGATGGTGATGGACCATCTAGCTAACCTACCTGTGAGGTTGCATCCCTTAAACAAATCACATAGAGGGAGCTGGTCTGTCTGGATATGCTCTGGATAACCATATACTATATCTCTGAAATGTTTCAAGGACCAGACTACGGCCAAAGCTTCTAAATCGGTGACACTGTAATTACGTTCAGCGGTCGTAAGGGCACGACTAGCATATGCAATTACATGCATCCTTGATGCTTGATCGAGTTGCATTAAAACTGCACCAAGTCATGCGCCTGAGGCGTCTGTGCATAGAAAAAAGGGTTTTGTATAATCAGGGAATGCTAAAATTGGGGCATTTACAAGAGCTGTCTTTAGGGCTTGGAAAGCCTGTGACTGATCGTTAGTCAGTATAAAAGGTACATTCTTCTTTAGTAAGTGGGTTAGGGAAGCGGCGATCTTTCCATAGTCTTTAACCTGCCGAGTCCCAACGACGTACGATGCACGTCGCTACTTTTTTCTGCGGACAGACCCAATGACGTGCATCGTACGTCACGCAATTTTTTTTTTTTTTTTTTTTTTATGTGTCCGACTCTGGGCATAGGCTTCACAGCCTGCTATCAAGGCCCAGTCGTCCTCCTACAATCTACATGTCACCACTTCGGCGCTTAACACCCACCGTCCATACTGAATACATGCTAGGGCTGTCTCATACAGGACTGGTGTATTGGTATTAGCGGGGTCATTTTTACGACATGTCGGCGGGTCTTCTGGTAGATCAGTAAAGCCTGATTTAATGAAATTCAAATCCTTAAATTGTTCCCTGCACCAGCGAGGATTCGAACCTGGGTCCCACGGGACCGCAAGCCAACTCTCTACCGATCGAGCTACCGCCTCCCCTAAATTGCAAGGCCCATTGTATTCACATTTTTCAGCACTCGCGGTTGATTTTTGGTAGGCATATGTTGGAGACCTTCCTCTACCTGCTGTCAAGCGGGGATACTGCCTGGTCCCTCCTAACCCCCCTCCCCCCCCTCCCCCCACACTGGACAATACACCTGTTAGCAGTAACCTAGCCAGTAAAGGTATGTTGCCCTGCGGTCTCTCCAATGACGAAATTGACGGTGAAAGTGATTCCTAAGGTGGAGGACAAAGAAACAAAGAAGCTAGAGATAGAAACAAACAGAAGTGATGAGGTGGTAATGTCGTAAAGGAAGGTGCCATATACTGGGGATTTGGGTAAGTGAACAATGCTTATAAACGCCTATATTATTGTGTGAAAACCAATATAGACTTTTACTACACAAATTCGTGCTAAATACATGAAATAAATACGTAATTTAAAGTGTCTTGAATTAGTTAACCCTTCCATAGTTCGTTTTTATAGCCAGGTACCCTGAAAAAGAAGGAAAACGCAAGATTGAGTAACACCTGTTTCAACATTTTTTAACCTCAGGATCGCGATTTCACTATGAATTTTCGATGTTTCTAACCAAAAGCGAAGGGTCAGCCAAAAAAAAAAGTCGAAAATCGGTCGGGATCTGGGGGTAGGCTGGGTAAAAAACCGGTTGGGACTCGGCGGGTTAATGAATCTACAGTAATAACGACTTAGGCCCAGGAAAGCCCTTACAGCAACAGTAGTGGTAGGTTCTGGGAAACTGATGATCACCTTAGTTTTGTCGTCATTAGTATGAATGCCTTGTGCATCGACGACTTGTCCTAGAAAGTTGATTTTCTGTCTCAGGATGTCTCATTTACTGAGGCTGATTTTCAGGCCTGCTAGCTGTAGGCTTTCAAACACTTGTTGTAGTTGGGCAAATGGTCAGGGATTGATTTACCCACAACAATGATATCATCTAGGAAAGCAAAAAAAAGTGTCCCATCATGCCACAAAAGACCGAATGGATAAGTCGCACAAATACTGAAGGAGCATTCCTCAAACCAATAGGAAGTCTCCTAAACTGAAAATGTCTGGAAGGGGTGCTGAAGGCTGTAATTGGGAGAGGATTCTTCCATTTCGACCTGCCAGTAGCCACTGAGGTGGTCTAGGGATGAAAAGACTACGTTATTTTCACCTAGTGATTCTAGCAGATCTGTGAAAACGGGTAAAGAGAAATGGTCTAGAGCAGTTACGGAATTTACTTTATGGTAGTCCACTACTGGTCTAAATTAGCCATCCTTCTTTGGGTCTAAGAAAAGAGGGCTATTCCATGGACTGATGGAGAGTTCGATAATGTCCTGAACTAACATTTTCTCTACCATCTGATCTGTTTGTCTTCTCAACCTGTGAGGTAACTGATACGCTGGTATGTAAATCAGCCGAGTTCCTGGTACTAGCTCTATGTGATGTTTGACAAGGTCTGTCCTACCCATCGGTTCTCCGGGTAAGGCTACCACATTTCTGTAAGTGTGCAAAAGGTCGAGCAGTTGGGATTTATGTTATGGAAAATCCTTGCAAGTCAGATTCGAGAGCAGGTCAGGTGAACGAGTCGGAGCAGATCCAGTACAGTTGATGGCACATACATCTGTTGGTTTACTATCATCATCAGCATGAACAGTAGGGATAGAGGATTCCTGGCACACGTTTACGGCCGCTGATTATACCAGGAAGTCTCCGATCTTTACACCACTTAAGTTTCAGTGGAGCATTAGTGACATTGAGCAAGTATAGATAGCATAGACTGTCCTCTAAGACAGTGCACCATGCAGACTCATAAGTTAAGCCATTAACACAACACGTCTCAGGTAGTGTTAGTACATCCTCTCCTCCTTTCGCACCTACAACACGAACAGAGACTTTGGCGAACTCATGCGGTAACAAAATTGTGCACGTATTCGTTACTGTACGCCTCGTCTCTGCGTGTTGGAGAACACCAGTCAGACTCTGTGAGGTAGTTAACTGAGACATGTCTGAGTCGGCTGTAGTGCTGTTGTTAGAGGAGTTTGGAAGAGCCATTTCTGAATGCTGGGAGGATGTATCATCAGATGTTGAGGAATTCATGTCCTTGCTCTCAGTCAGTGAGGAAATGATCTCTTTATTCTCAGATGATGATGATGATGATGGCTTGTCTTGTTCTGTACTCTTAGTAGTGCGAGAGTCAGGGGAGACTGAATGACTGGGTATATTGTAAGTTCTGGATGGGGACATTCCATACTGTATACTGGGAACCCTGAAATGTTTATACTACTACAGGCAGGCAATAATGCAATGGAGTGTTGTGCCATGGTGAGTAAGCCAATATGGGCAATTGCTGGATATTTCAATTTGTTAGTAACATGAAATTCTATTGGGAAAGGGAGCAAGGCACTGTCTAGTTGCACTTCTAAAGTGACTCTTCCCTTGACCTTAAACTCTGAGCCTTCTACACCGCATAGGCGAATGTCAGGCGGCTCAGGGAAACTGACTTGTTTGCGTTAGCGTTGAATGATGTCTAGAGAGGTATCAGAAATTAAGTTTACTGTAGATCCGGTGTCCATGAAAAACGATGTTGGTATGTCATTACTCCATCCTAGAATGACTAGTCTTGAGGAAGTTATGGGCCCAACATGGCAGATGGGGAGTAGGTGTTCTGTTGCTACGTCATATTGGTCTGATACGGGAGCGGCGCTTACCCCGACTGGCGGCGATTTAGGTAACGACATTCCTCAATAGTGTGAGTCGTACTGGTCTTATGATACTTGCATGTAGGACAACACGAGCGGGAAGGTGCATGCTGTCTAGGTCATCTGTGTTTACGGTGGCAATGTTTTCTCAATGTCCTGGGTTACCACAGTGCCAGCAAAGAACCGAGGATTGTCTGGTCTGTCAGACACTAGATTGATCACGACCAGTGGTTGGTGAGCGATGCCAGGTAGGAGAACGATGCTGGGCAGGTGTGCCTCACGTTGCGGGATGGGAACGGTATTGGTCTGGTGGACTGGACGTGTGACAGACGTGGGAGACCAAGGGGCGGTTTGTTGCCTGACGCATGCTGTTCAAACCTGTTTTTTGTGGATGGTTTTAGTGACCTGAACAATTTTATCTTCTGGACTAAAACCTATCTCTAGAGCTATCTCTCTTTGTCTAGGATCAAGCCAATGGAGGAATCTCAGATAACCTAGTAAATCTGCAAAGTTGTTGAGTGATAGCACAGGAGCTCCAATTAGTAGTTCTACCCATTTTGTCCCTACAAGTAGTCGGCGCATCTCGCTACTCGTGGCCTTCATGGCAGCGGCTGCTTCTCGTAATTTGACATGTTGTGCAGGGACTGTCAAATCCTCCTCCATCTGAGTGAGGAGATGCGGCACTGGAATGCTGGCAACAAAGTGTTATGAGTTCTTTACGGAAATCACCAAAAGTTTTAACGCCATCGAAATGACCTGCACGGATCACGGCTCAGACGTCTGATTTGCATTGGTGTAATCAAACCTTTAGATAGGAGACTTTGAGGTTTTCATCTGTAATCTGTCGATTGTGGATATCAGTTTCTACCTCTCTGAGGAAATCATAAACTGACCAAGTCGAGTCCTTGCCGGTAAATTTGGGATGTTTTCATCGTCGAGATAGATAGACTGTGGAGTAGAGGTTGGTTGAGCCATGTTTGGAAGTGTGGAAGTGATTGAAGTAGGGGATTGAGAGAGAGAGAGAAGGTATTGGTAGATAAGTGTAAGTGAGACGGGAGATGAAGTGGGGCAGGAGAGTGAACGATAGTGGAAGGAGCAGGGATAGAAGAATGTTGTGTAGAGTCTGTGTGGCAGTGCTGGGTTGAGAGTAAGGGCGCCCGCTACGAAGATGAGTCACTGTATCGTCCTCGGCGGGTGATATGTGATCATTCGCTGTTTGTTGGCTGTGAGTGGTGGGAATAAGTTCCGTATATCCCAAGTATGACATGTAGTCTGGTGATGTAATGTAAGATGAAAGATGAGTAAGGATATGTGTATATTTACAATATGAAGATGAGAAAATGTACCATAAAAATGGAAGTGGAAACGAATGAAGATGACAGGATGCGGGGTATAATAAATAAAAGGTGAAATGTGATATGAGCAATAAATACAGTCGGTGAAGATGAGTATGAAGTGAGGGGGGTGAGATGAATATGTATACAATATGCAATCTGTAGAGAAAATCCAGGGGATAATCTCTATAGAAAGTCAATAATGGGTGGATGAGGATAAACTATAGTTACACAGAGGAGTTGTGAATGACGTGGTGGAGGTCATTGACCTGCAGTGAGGATGGTGCTATTTGGCTCGTGGTGGATGAGAATGGTAGTGAATACAACTTGTAGTAAGGATGTAGGACGAGTCTTGGAAGAGGTGAAGTGGGTCACTGCTCTTGACTCGTTACGTGAATAAGTGGGTCTGGTGGTGGGAGCCGAGAGTTACAATCACGCTCAGTGGAGGCAGGCTGGCTCGGTGGTTGGGAGACGGTACGTGAATACGAGGCCCGCTGAATAATTCACATCGGGTGAGCATATGTTGGGTAGGAGAGGCACCTAGGGTCAAGGTTGTGAGGGACATGGGTGAAGGCAGATTTCCCCACGGGGCAGGTGCAGAGGTGGTGGGGAGTAGATGCAGTGGGTGGTGTTGGGGTGAACGGCAGACAGCGGTGAGGCGACACCTTGAGAGGTGGAAGATGGCGAGCACGGAACAGGTGTTGGGAACAGGTGTTGGGAACAGGTGAGACAGGTGCGTAGGTTGGCAGTGGTGACACTTTCGCCCAGGAGCACGGTGTGTGGATGGGGGCGGGTTTGAGAATGATACTGGTGAGTTAAGTTGCACACTCGTAGAGGCACACCCGGTATTACACCATCAGAGGCACTGAGGGGTGAGGCTGTGAGATGCGGGGCATCGAGTATTTGTTGGTGTCACTAAACACTGTAGGAGGCGGTTAGAAACAATGGTTTGAGACACCACTGCTACCAAATGTTACTAGTACTCTTTTTGATGAGAGAAACTCCCTGCTCTGGTAGTGATTTAAGGAGTTTATTACTAACTCTTACAACAAAGTCTAGTCCTCTCGAGTGACGGCCCAGAACTGACTCTTCTGCTCAAGCCGGGGTGTGGGAATGCAAATCCACTCAGTTTTTAGTGGGGGCACGTATGCAGTGTGGGGGGGGTGCATAGATACATAGCTATACATATATATAACGAGGATGGTACAAAATCAAATAAGCACTCTCCCACTCAGCAGCTCCAAAGTATTACAGCCACTGCTTCTCAAGCAAGTCCACAGGCTATACTGGAGAAACAGTGCGGGTTAAGGTAATAAGGCTGAGATCGGAGATGTCGCACGGAAAGAAAAAGATTACCAGCATAAGCAAAAAGATTAGTTGTAAGGAAGAGGTCACTTGTGTGGGAACAGTCTCCAAGCCAGTCACAGATCTGGGTCAGATGCTGTATAAGCTACTCTAGGTTATTAACCCTTTCATGCACGGTGATGCGTTAGGCGTCATATGGGTCTTCCCGCGTAAATGCACGATGACGACAAACGCATCATAAAGGGCTAAAAAATTATGCAAAAAATAAAGGTTTCGGCCGATCGGCGTCATTTTTGGCAGCGTCATAGCTTGCCTGGCTCTCGTCAAAAGTAATGAGTTGGGAACTCTGGAACCCGCGACAGGCGACAGCGCTGCCACATGGATTAGTACCACACCGGCTGTCGAGGAAGAAGGTAACGTGGGGCTCTATTCCTTTAACCCGCCGAGTTTCATCGACGTACGATGCACGTCGCTACTTTTTTCTGCAGACAGACCAAACAACGAACATCGTACATCACGCAATTGCAAGGCCCATTGTGTGCACATTTTTCAACATTCGCGGGTGATTTTTGGTAGGCATATGTGAGACACATTCCTCTACCTGCTGTCAAGCAGGGATACTGCCTGGCCCCTCCTAACCCCCCCTTCCCCACCCTCCCCCCCACACTGGGCAATTCACCTGTTAGCAGTAACCTAGCCAGTAAAGGCATGTTGCCCTGCGGTCTCTCTAATGACAAAATTCACGGTGAAAGTGATTCCTGAGGTGGAGGACAAAGAAACAAAGAAGCTAGAGGTAGAAACAAACAGAAGTGATGAGGTGGTAATGTCGTAAAGGAAGGTGCCATATACTGGGGTTTTGGATAAGTGAACAATGCTTATAAACACCTATATTACTGTGTGAAAACCATTATAGACTTTTACTACACATAAATTCGTACCAAATAAATGAAATAAATACGTAATTTAAAGTGGCTTGAATTAGTCAACCCTTCCATAGTTCGTTTTCTTAGCCAGGTACCCTGAAAAAGAAGGAAAACGTAAGATTGAGTTACACCTGTAAAAACATTTTTTTTTACCTCAGGATCGCGATTTCACTATGAATTTTCGATGTTTCTCATCAAAAGCGAAGGTTTCAGCCAAAAAACAAAAAGTCGAAAATCGGTCGGGATCTGGGGGTAGGCTGGGTAAAAAAACGGTCGGGACTCGGCGGGTTAAATCCTCCTCTATTTTCCCCGTCCCAGGTGCGCACCGTCATCCACCATACCAATAGTGCCTGTATCGACTTTTTGGGCAATATTGTTATTTGATTTGGTGTTTGCATTAGGGAAATAGATGTTTGTGATTCATTCCTGGCCGTCATCAGCCATTGGCCCAACGTTTTTGCCGTGTCCCTACGACAACCCTTCCTCTGCCCTACACCAAATGTGAGTATTTAGCCATTGAAATAGTGACACTGATTCAGGTGACTATATTGTACAATAGCTAGTGAGCAAGGATATGGTGAAATGTGCAGCAGCTTTATATTGGGGGAGGCGGGAAACCGCCTTCCAACACGGCGTAGTTATGAACGGAATAAATTGCCCAGACATAAGTGAAATCATTGTTTTATGCTGCTATATGTGTGTTAGTATTATTGTGCAATAAAAAGGAGTACAGTGCAACAAGTGAAAGTGTTAAAATATTGGCCAGGGCATGAGTCACGTACGCCGTACAGTCACGGCACACTGTTGCCATGACGGGGTGAAAATAGAGGGGGGGTTTAGGGATATTTTATTTTATTGTCATAAAACATTATTCTTTATGCTTCTTGTGTGATTTAAAGTATGATTGTTATAGTGATATGTTCAGCGTATGCTTGTGTGGAACAATGTAAACACTGCAACATGTGCCCAGCAGAAAATATCGTATGCGATACCTGAGTTATTGTACAGGTGACTCAGAGAGCACGTTCATATAGAGTTGTTCTGAACTTTAAGTGTGCGACAGATTTTGTAATGTGTAATGTGGAAAGAGAAAGAGGGAGGCACGTGCTCGTAAGAAAAACATCACCTAAACACGTGAGTGTAGAAAAATGAAATGTGAACTACGTAACACCTGCATGTACTTTTAGTGGTGAAATAGACTGTATTTCTGAAAAAATGAGAGATTTTGTAATATGTAATGTGGAAAGAAAAAGAGTGAAGCACGTGCTCATAAGAAAAACACCGTCACCTGAACACGCGAGTGTAGTGCAAAGGTAGCGAAACAAAATGTGAACTGCGTAACACCTGCATGTACTTTTAGTGGTGAAATAGACGGTATTTCTGAAAAAATTGATAGATTTTGTAATGTGTAATGTGGAAAGAGAAAGAGAGAAGCACCTGGTCATAAGAAAGACGTCATCACGTAAACACCTGAGTTTAACGGAAAGGTTGCAAAATCAAACATGAACTAAGTAACACCTGCATGTACTTTTAGTGGTCATGTATACTGAATTTCTCAAAAAATGGTAGATTTTGTAATGTGGAAAGAGAAATAGTGAACCACGCGCTCGTAAGGAAGACGTCGTCTGCTTACACCTGACCTACCACAAAGGTTGTGAAATCCAGCGTGAGAAATGGCACGTCTGCATGTAGTTTTAGTGGTGAAATATACTGAATTTCTAAAAAAAAATGATAGATTTTGTAATGTGTAATGTGGAAAGAGAAAGGGAGAAGCACCTGGTCATAAGAAATACGTCATCACGTACACACCTGAGTTTAGCGGAAAGGTTGTGAAATCTAACGTGAACTAAGTAATACCTGCATGTACTTTTAGTGGTCATGTATATTGAATTTCTCAAAAAATGGTAGATTTTGTAATGTGGATAGAGAAATAGTGAACCATGTGCTCGTAAGGAAAACGTCGTCTGCTTACACCTGACCTACCACAAAAGTTGTGAAATCCAACGTGAGAAACGGCACGCCTGCATGTAGTTTCAGTGGTGAAATATACTGAATTTCTATTTAAAAAAAAACAGATTTTGTAATGTGTAATGTGGAAAGAGAAAAGGAGAAGCACGTGGTCATAAGAAAGACGTCATCATATAAACATCTGAGTTTAGCGGAAAGGTAGCAAAATCAAACGTGAACTAAGTAACACCTGCATGTGCTTTGAGTGGTTATATATATTGTGTGTCTCATCAATTGAAAGGTTTTGTGCAATGTGAAAATAAAATTAAAGTGACCCACGTGCTCGTAAGACAGACATCGCCTCGTACACCTGAGTAAGCGGGAAGGTAGCGAAATGCCACGTGACATACGGACCACGTGAATGTACTTTTGTGGTGAATTGTTTCTCACACACTGCTAGATTTGGTTATATCTCATGAGGGAAAAATAAAAAGAAAAAAGTACGTAAACAGTGCAGCATTTTCTCGTCAGGGAAGTCACGTGTCGTACACCTGAGTAAGCCGGAAATGCCACCAGTCATACGGACCACGTGCATGTTTTTTTTTTTTTTTTATGCAAGGAAGAAGGAACCAAAGGCCACAGGCCTGCATACTGTTCCTTCCAAGAAAAAGCAAAAACAGTACAAAAGAGAGCCAAATTCAAGATCCGTTCAATTCGAGATGCCTGGACACACTGCGTTTGAAAGACTGGAGATCATAGGAAGTAGGAAATACAGACAGAGGAAGACAGTTCCAGAGTTGACCAGTTGCATAAATGAAAGACTGGGAGTAACGGTTAACTCTTGCATTAGAGAGTTGGACAGAAAAGGGATGAGAGTTTGTTGCTAGACGGGTACTACGTGCCCGTCGTAGAGGTGGAGGGATGCAAGCAGACAGTTCAGAGGAACAGTGACCATTGAAGTAGCGATAGAAGAGAGATAAAGATGCAACACTGCGGCGAAGAGACAATGGTTGAAGGGAATCAGTAAGAGAAGGAGAGTTAATGAGACGAAAAGCCTTTGACTCCACCCTTTTGAGAAGAGCTGCATGTGGGGAGCCACCCCACACATGAGAGTTGTACTCCATACACGGGCGAATAAAACCCGTGTACAAGGTCAACAACTGTGCAGGGGTAAAGAAAGTACGGAATCGGCTTAGCACACCTAATCTCTTGGAAGCAGATTTCACAAGAGATGTAATATGTTCTTTCCAAGACAAATCCTGAGAGAATGAAATCCCAAGCATGTTCAAGGATGATGCAGGACATAACTGTTCATTATTAAACACTAGTGGGTAATCCTGAGGAAGATTTTGTCGGGTCGATATGTGTAAGAACTGAGTTTTTGATGCATTGAAAATAACAAGATTATTTTTACCCCAATCAGAGATACGAGCCAAATCAGACATTAGGTGTGCCATAGCCTCATCCCTTTTTTGTTGAAGTAACTGCTGAGATGGACGTTGCGGGAACCGAATGGAAAGGTGAAGGGTGGAATCATCAGCATATGAGTGGATAGGGTTAGATGTACAGCTTAGAAGGTCATTGATGAATAAAAGGAAGAGAGTAGGTGATAGGACAGAACCCTGAGGAACACCACTGTTGATAGGTCTAGGAGAGGAACGATGGCCGTCTACAACAGCGGCTATAGAACGACCAGAAAGGAAGCTAGAGATGAAGGCACAGATAGAAGGATAGAAACCGTAGGAGGGCAGTTTGGAAATTAAAGATTTATGCCAGACTCGATCGAAAGCCTTTGAGATGTCAAGTGCAATGGCAAAGCTTTCGCCATAGTTCCGAAAGGAGGATGACCA
>JAGKTI010004650.1:14248-27938 GCA_018397915.1 Birgus latro | reverse complement strand
TTCCCCATGATACATTACCAAATTTATCAGTGTATGAGAAACAATTCACCACTGAGGTTCATGCACGTGGCCCGTACGTCACGCAGCATTTCGCTACCTTCGCGGTAAGTCAGGTGTACGACACGTGATTTCCCTTACGAGGACACGCTGCACTGTTTACGTGTTTTTTTTTTCCATGAGACATTACCAAATTTATCAGTGTATGAGAAACAATTCACCACTGAGGTTCATGCACGTGGCCCGTTCGTCACGTAGCATTTCGCTACCTTCACGGTAAGTCAGGTGTATGACACGTGATCTCGTTTATGAGGACACGCTGCACTGTTTTTATTTATTTACTTTTGTTTTTCGCACGTGGCCCGTATGTCACCTAGGTGGCCCCAACTTCTGGGGTAAGTCAGGTGTAGCAGATGTTTTTCAAGGACATACACATATATCATGATTCCTTGCATTGTGCTAGTGTTGATGAAAGTTACTGGCTGGCTGTGAATACAATATCTTTATTGCTTTCAGCTCACATCCCTAGGCACAGCATATCTTTCTCCAGTTGGCTTGCAACAAAGACATTCTTTTGCAAAGCAAAAATGAAACGGGGGTTGGCACCAGAAGTGTGGACAAGACTCCTCGAGGAGATACAATCAGAGAGCGACCACTCAGGGGTGGTGGAGGAGGAGTTGACACCCTCCCGCCTGGAAGTGGAGCTGCCCCGCCACCTTCCACCACAAGAGACATCACCACCACCAGCGGCTGGCACCACTGCAGCACCCTCCCCACCTCTAGGACCTCCTGGTCCCACCGCTGTCTTTGTCGCCTCTCCATCTCCAGGCCCCTCTGCCCCCTTGGCCAAGCCAATGTCCCCGACAGCTGGGCCATTGTATGCGAGGATGGCTCCTCCACCTGTGTCTGCTGTGCAGGACGCTACGGTGACATCCTCGCCAGCCAGGCGAAGGAGAATGGTGTCCCCAGAGTGCTCTGTCTCGTCCTTGTCCTCGTCCGAGCCGTCTCCTCCTAGACGAGGGTGTCGTGGTCCACTGCCTGGACACGGAGGACGTCCAAGGAGTCGGAGGGCAGGCTCAATAGTGTCGACACGCCAACCCACTGCCTCCGCCACTGAAGAGAATATCGGGTGGAGCAGAGGCCCATTTACACTGAACCACGGGCTGTTCACTGGCTCCCCAGGGATCAAGGTGGATATCCCAACAACTCTGCTACTGTTCTTCCAGCTATTCTTCACACATGAGTTGTCATATCTCACAGTGGAAACCAATCGGAATGCCACATTCTAGGGGACTCAGCTGGATGCCTGTTTCACCTGTAATGAAGAGGAGATGGCCAAGTTCCTGGGGTTATACCTCTTCACGGGAGTCGTGTGTATGCCGACCATCCTGCACTACTGGAGGAACAGTGAGCTGCACGACTAACCAAGGTTCCGGCGAGCAATGAGTGGAAGGCGGTTCAGCACCATCCTCCGCCACTTCCACTGCTTCAACTCGCTCGCCATACCCCGAGACAACCAAGATTGGCTCATCCGCGTTCGCACGGTTTTTGAGTACCTCTTTCAGTGGTTCCAGTCAACATACCAACCCGAGGAGTGTCAGCCTGGATGAGGGCTCTCTGGGCTGTAAGAGACTACTCTCCTTCCAAGTCTGCAACCTCCGGAAGCCCACCAAATACCCCATCAAGCTTTACATGTTGGCTGAGGCGACCTCGGGCTACATCTGGAACTTCGAGGTCTACACGGGGGTGCAGCGGACCCTCGAGAACACCGTGCTAGGCCTTGTGGAACCGCTGAGGGACCAGGGCTACAAATTATTCATGGACAATTATTACAATTCTGTAGTTCTGTGTGAACGACTCTTCACAGTATGCTTTTACGAGTGTGGGACCGTCCGGCTGCCTAGAGGAGCACCACACCAGCTGCAGGCCATTGCCAGGGCTAAGAGCCTGCCTGAGGGGGGCATGGCGTACAGGCACAAGGACAACGTGGTCGTCCTGCTGTGGAGGGACAAGCGGATTGTCAGCATGGTGTCCGCCTTCCACAGCCCCGACACCATTGCAAAGAGGGTTCGAGGGAAGGTGCGGGGTAATGACGGGTGGACAACTTACGTGGAGAAGGTAGTCCAGAAGCCCGTCGTCGTGGAGAACTACAACAGGTACATGGGTGGGGTGGACCATTTCGACCAGATGGTCCAGTACTACCCCATCCAAAGGTGAACTGTCAAGTGAACAAAGACGATTACGTTCTACTTCGTGTACATGGCACTCTTCAACTCGTTCGCCTTGTATAAAAAGTACAGAAGCGCGACAGTAACTCTCCTTGAATTTGTGGAGCAGATCATCCATGATCTTCTGCATTTCCATAAAGAGGACTGGCCCACGTCTGGACACGTAATCCACCACGCTCCAGACCTTCCAACCTGACAGCCAGCATTACCAGGACCTGGCAAAAAAAGGCAGAGGCACCAGCACCAGGATTGGTCCTGACACCACCAGCACCATCACCGCCTGCAGGACTACCACCACCAGTGCCTGCACCAGTACGAGCACTGGCTGCAGCAGGGCCATCAGGGGTGCCAGCACCGCCATCACCTCCAGTTGCTGGTCTGTCGGGAGAACCTGTGCCTGGGCCTGCAGCTCCTGCTCCCAAAAGACAGGACCAAGGAGGAGCACGAGGGCATCCAAGCAAGCGTCGCCGGGAGATAGACGACAATGTGAGGTTGGATCGCACCCTGGGCCACCACCGGGCGAGGATCCCCCACGGGAAGAGGCTCTCAGGTGTACCTTGTGCTTCAGTTTGGGGATGAGGAAGGACACAAGGAACATGTGTCCTGTATGTGATGTGCCACTTTGCATGGGCGACTGTTCCACGCCGAGCGAGACCTTCACTAGTGGAGCGCGCGCGCACGCACACACACACACGCACACACACACACACAACAGAACTCCTCACCTCCAAACCTAGCTGGTCCTGCAGGAAGAGCATCGCCACTGAAGAAGTGAGTGATTTTCTTTATGTATGCATTTATTTACCTATATTTATGTCACTATATTTACACCTACATATATACTTGTCTATTTACATAAATACCAATGACAGGGAAATATGTACAGCTTCAGTTTTACCTGTTAGCAACTGATTTAGTGTTCATTTGTGGTTCTGAGATTTAAAAAAAAAAGGAATTCCATAATGGTTGTTGGAATAAAACCTAAAAAAAAACCTAGCAAGCATAAAGTTGCTCTCGCGCTGAGAAAATAATGTACGTGAGCGCGGCTGATGGTGGCTCAGCGAACTGGTGGGTACACCGTAGTTTTTTGCATTTTTCTCGAAAACTATTAGGTGTAGGAGATTCAGTTGGGGCTCAAATGAAAGCCCATAATATCCTGCATAAGATGATGAAATAAAAACATAACACTGCTGCCGAGAAAAGTTCTGCACTAGAGCTCCCCAAATAAAAAATCTGTTGTCTGTCGGAAATTGATGTTACTTTTTCGCTTATTACTCGATAACTATACCTCGTATCAAATTGGGAATTGTCCCATTCGATAGCTAATAAAAATTCTCTTTCTATTGATGGTATAACATGTTGAGATAGGTTGGTAATCATTGGAGTTATGATGTTGGGAAGCGAGATGAATGTTCCCGAATGTTTATTCACAGCGCCCTAACGTAAGTATAGTGTGTGTTTTTTTTTCTTATCGTGTAGAACAAACATCGGCGAATAGGAATATGTAGCTTATGTGGCAAGACAAATAAGTTTGGGTTGTGAAAATAAGCCGAGTATACACGATTTTGGTGCACGCGGAGGGCGGCATGGGGGTGGCTACAGAGCGATGTGTCACAGAACAAGAAACTTATGAAACTTATCCGTGCACGAAAGGGTTATGGATAGTAAACATGTAGGTTTGTTTACCAGTTTAATCAATGAAAGGAGAAAAGAGCCAAAGGTTGTGGTGAAGACTGAAAGCACCTAGAATGGAGATCTCAGAAAATGCAGAAATTGATAGGATGTTTTCAATCTCCGAAGTAAGATAGTCAAAGAGCTTGTCATAGTCAGCAGAATCTGGGGATAAGTACACAGCCCAGATATATTTAGTCACAGCATGACAGGATAACCCAAGTCAGAGAGGTGAGAAGATTAAAGTTGAGGAATATGCGAGTAAGTTTATGTTGTTGCTTACATATTCACAACACCCACCTTTGGCTTTGAAGTGGGTATAGAGAAAGTAGGAGGATGCAGAGAAGAGTTTGCTATAAGTCGCCTAAGACAGCAGTCTCAATGAGGAACAGAAGGTGAGGTTTAGAGGAAATTAGAGGTAAAGCTACAAATGTTGCAGAAATGAGCATGGAATGAGTTGGTCAATGGTTCCATGCATCTCACTTGGCTGTCACAGAGAGGGACGCATGGTGGGGGCTTTTATGTCCCCCCCCCCCTCCCCAGAGACTCGGAGGCTAGTGTTGAATGTCATGTTTTCTGAATTTAAAATAGGAAGTGTGGTGTGTAATGTGCATGTAGTCTGATGTTGACAGAGGAAGTTGTTGGGGATAGAATGCGAACCTAATCCGTTACTGAAATCTTTAAAAAGTTCAGCAAAGAGGAGTGGTTAGAAGCTAGTCCCGAGAGCTGATGAAACGGGAAGTCCAGCTCTTCCCATTATCAGCTTTCCATCCACCTTGGGCGTACTGCCCTGTTTGAGTGATGGTACAGCCTACTCCTTGCAAAATGTGAACATTAAATTATGGTGTGGAACTGCAACAGCGTAAGTTAACTGACAACAGGCCTCATTCTGCAATAAACGTGACCAAGACAACGTTGCGGATTAGAAATATATTGCTGTTTACCTTACTCAGAGACTTTCATTAAGAGTTCTACGACATACCCAAAATGTTTTCACTGTAATCAACTGACAGGCATTAAAGTTACCTACATTATGAAAATAAACATCTGTGCACTTGGAGTGCTGAATACAGGCATGGAGTTCGTATTTTTCAAGGGACGTTAAGTATCTTGGGAGGATGGTAGCACAGGCAACGAAATTTGTTACAAGATTATGGTTGTCCTTACGATGAAAATAATGTTCTTGCTTTAAAGACAGATATGATAAAACTGAGTATCTTGAAAAGATCTGAGAAACTTTTTAAAAAAAAAGAAATTAATGTTAGCATGAAACTGGTGACATTTTCAAATTTCAAAATAATTGGTTGGAAACTAGAACATTCTTCAGCGTGTTTAAAAGTTGAAGCTCCTTACCTCAAAGGATATTTGCCAAGCCAAAGATGGTTGGGTTTAACATTAGGTAGCTGATTTCCAAGTATTATATATGGTTACCAAGCAGAACAAGAGGGTCTAATCCACGGACCTACAGGTTTAAGTGCAAATAAAAATATAAAGTAAAAATCAAAGTGTACAAGTCTCATGAAATGTTATAGCCCTTTGATGTGCTGAACTTTAACTTCATAATAACAAGTTCAGTCTGAGAACATGATTATAATATTATTGATACAAACAGCTTCAATTAAGCTTGGTGGCTTGATATTAGTGAAACAAACGAAACTACTACATCACCCACCAGTCAGAAAAGGCTTTCCTAAGCAGAGTTAAATAGTGAATAGGTTAATGAAGAGCGATGAAAACAAGTACAGTGCTTCCTCCAATTTTGCGAGAATATGGTCGACAAAAACCCTCGCAAAATCAAAATTCGCAAAATTCAAACAATTAAATATATGAAATAAAGGCAAATTGGTCGACATCACCCCAAGGTAAGCACTTTTTCCCACTCTTTCTCTCGACTCTACCTCTTAAATTTACGATGATAAATGAAACAAACACGAACTGATGTACTGTACAGTGATATTAATGAGAAAACATCATAGGTAAGAAACATTTTAAAAAAACAGATGCATTTACACTGATGTGAAGATTGGCTTGGTGTACGGGACTGGTGGCAGGGCGGGGCTTGGCTGCTGTCGCCCCGCGGGGCTAAGTCATCACTATCACTGTTGGCAGATATTTCCACATCTTGCTGTGTTATTTCTGCCTCTCTCATTAATCCCTCGAAGTCAGAATCGTCGCTGGGGTCATCAGAATGAAAAAGGTTAGGGATGCTAGGATCGCTGGCTGCTTGGGGAGGGGTGGCAGGACAGCTGCTCGATGGGGCAGGGTCTCTTGGGGTTCTCATTAATTTTGTTATTAGAGACTGCTTCCTCTTATTAACCCCATCTCTGTGTAGGTCAGCATAAAAACGAAGGGCCCTGTCAACACCGTGGCATGCTTGCTGAGCCCTAAATTGTCACATTCGTTGTTCACGATGGTTTTTTTTCAACTGGTCAATGACGGCGAGAATATTGGCCAGGTTATGCATCGTTAATTCTCGGCTGCTTCGCTTTTATGCTGACCTCCACAGAGATGGGGTTAACAAGAGGAAGCAGTCTCTAATCACAAAATTCAAGAGAACCCCAAGAGACCCTGCCCCATCGACCAGCCGTCCTGCCACCCCTCCCCATGCAGCCAGCGATCCTAGCATCCCTAACCTTTTTCATTCTGATGACCCCAGTGATGATTCTGACTTCGTGGGACTCATGAGAGAGGCAGAAAAAACACAGCATGATGTGGAAATATCTGCCAACAGTGATAGTGATGACGTAGGCCCCGCGGGGCCACAGTAGCCAAGCCTCGCCCCGCCACCAGTCCCGTAAACCACACCAGTCTTCACATCAGTGTAAATGCATTTTTTTAAAAATGTTTCTTACCTATGATGTTTTCTTATTAATATTACTGTACAGATCATCAGTTCATGTTTGTTTCATTTATCATCGTAAAATTATGAGGTAGAGTCGAGAGAAAGTGTGGGATAAAATGCTTACCTTGGGATGAAGCCGACCAATTTGTAGTCAGCACTGCCTCACTCGCCACTGAACCTGATGTGTTTAAACCCCTTCCTTTTGAGGAACTGGCATAGCCACCCATTCGATGCCTTGAAAGGTTTTGTTGGAGGATTAATAGCTTTTTTAAGGCACGTGTGATAGAATATCTTTGCCTGCTCCCATATATGGCGCCCATCTAATGCAACCCCTTCCTTTTCCTTTCTTTGAATGTAGTGAGCAAGATATCTTTCCATTTTTATTAGCACTTCTTTGTTGTCCACCAGCATTCTACCATCAAATTTAGCACCTCCATAGTTATTTGCTGCTTGCTTGATTTGTTCACTGTTCTTTAAAATCATTCTCACTGTCGATTCACCAACACCAAACTCCTGACCAATAGCAGAATTACCTTCACCTGCTTTTTTCCTTTCAATCATATTCAGTTTGGTCTCCAAAAACATTTTCTTGTTCTTGTTACCCGTTGGCGCCATGCTAACACTCGTGCAAGGTTAGACTGCTGGGGTATTGCGAGGAGCACCACGAAATTGTGAGGGTCAGTGACCTTGGTTGGAAACAGGTGCAAAGAAACGTAGCAGGGCGGCAGACCACTGAACTAGGAGGCTCAGTACGCCCAATGAACCATGACGTCATTACTCGGGGTGGCAAAGTAGTGTGGGAAGACGACTCTCCCACCACTCGACCTCGCAAAATGTGTGATCAGTCGCAAAGTTCATAAATGTTAAAAAAAATACATGACATTTGGAACTACCTCGCAAAATTGGTGAATCGCAAAGTTAAAGTTCGCAAAGTTGAAGGATGTACTGTATACAGAAACCTTATTGCCACTCATATGGGTCTTCATCCTCAGTTGATTGGATGAAGTTAATTTCTGGATGATAATACGTGGGTAAGTGGGCGATATGAGCCTGCAAGTTCTGGTGGCATGAACCCTTTTATGGGCGAAATAAACTAGTATTCCATTACAGCCTTCAGATTTTTTTTAGAATTCGGCTGAAAAAGTATAGGAGTTTCAAAGCGATGAGAATCTTATTTCCTTACCTTGATTTGGGAATTGTCAGCAAGGTGGAGTGTAAGGTCTGAAAAGTGTGCAGTTGTGTGGAGCACTGACAGTCTCTCATTCACTCCCTTCAGCCCACATTGCCACCTCTGCAACTCTGGCTCAGTTTTATTCCCCTTCTCCGTCTCACGGTTTACTTTTCGTGCTTTTTCTTTCTTCTCCTTCTCTGCTGCGCCATCCATTCTCTTCTGTTTCTCCTGTGTAAGCCTTTCGTTTCCTCGTAATTCTTGGGATATATCCATTCTAGCTGATCCGGTTTCAGCTGTGGTGGTTGCCTTATTTTGACCTGAAATTTTAAAGTAAATGCACAAGAAAGTAAAGAAACTCATGAAGGATACAGCTGGATAAATAATAAACTGTAGATCTAGAAAGCAAATGAAATACATATGCAGATGCAGATGCTAAGTATTACCAGTGGTGTACACTGGCTCCACCTAAAGGTGTTGCAAAAGGAACTTTTGAGGTTGTTTTTAGCCCGAATAGAGCGAGTTACTCTTTCACAAGCTCAACAAAATATGCTTAGTCCAAAAATTATAAACATGTCATCCAAACTGAAGTGCTTACTCGGTTAAAAACAGTGAAGACGCTTTCACAGTGTCTACTGTGTCAAAAATTACAGTGGCTTCATTAATAATGAATCTATTTCTCTAGTATCATTAATTCAGAGATGCCGATTTGTATTTTTTCCTCAGTTTTCCTACTTCTTGATTCCATCCACAATAATGCAGCAGGAAAAAATGATTACATATGGTGGCGCATGGATGAATAACTACTGCTGTCATAAATTATGGTGAATAAGAAACAGAAGCATTAGTTGAGGAAGGAAGGAAGGAATAATGAAGAACTAGCATCAAGCCAAAATATGGTTATATGGCACTATGGCAGAATGAAGACGGGTAAATATTTAAATGAAACCTATGATATTAAATGCAGTAAGAAAAGTGAAAATACTGGAAATAGAAACAGTGGGAGAGTCACCTTGGAAATCATTAACCAGCCGAGTCCCACCGACGTACAATGCACGTCACTACTTTCTTCTGCAGACAAACCCACCGACATGCATCGTACGTCAGTCAATTGCAAGGCCCATCGTTTGCAGATTTTTCAAGATTCACCAGTGATTTTTGGTAGGCATATGTGGGAGACATTTCTCTACCTGCTGTCAAGCAGGGATACTGCCTGGCCCCACCTGACGCCTGGCCCCACCTAACCCCTGTCCCCCCACACTCGGCAATTCACCTGTTAGCAGTAACCTGGCTAGTAAAGACATGTTGCCCCACGGTCTCTCCAATGACGAAATTCACGGTGAAAGTGATTCCTGAGGTGGAAGACAAAGAAATAAAGAAGCTAGAGCAAGAAACAAACAGAAGTGATGTGGTGGTAATGTCGTAAAGGAAGGTGCCATATGTGGATGTGTTTGGTGACTGAACAATGCTTCTATTGCCTATATAAGTGTGTGAAAACCAATATAGTCTTGTACTACACAAATTCGTACCAAATAAATAAATAAATACATAATTTAAAGTGGCTTGAATTACTTAACTCTCCCATAGTTCGTTTTCTTTGTAGCAATTTGCCATGAGAATGAAGGAAAACATAAGGCTGATTGACATCTGTACACCACAGAAGGGCAATTTCTCTGAGTTTTTGATATTTCTCACCAAAAGCGGAGGTTTGAGCAAAAAAAAAAAAATGAAAATCAGTCGGGTTCTGTGGGTGTGTTGGGTATAAAATAGGTCGGGACTGGACGGGTTAAGTTGTGGGGGCCGACGGATCTAGGAAAGGAAGGGGAACGCTACAAGAGTGTGTTGGAATGAAGACGGGCAATTAAGAAAGACTTGACGGACTCTCATAGGGCAGTCACAGTGTAAGCAGGTGGGTTGAGGATCATGGCTCATCAAATGACCATGAGTTAGGCGTGTATGACCTAAGCGAAGACAAGCAATGATTGATCAACGACTGGGGTGGGTTGATGTGTGCCAGGGAAGAACAGAGGGTTTAATACTATGAAGTTTGTTGTGAATCTGTTGGTCCCCCGAGGATTGCCAGCGATCACGGAAGAGATGGGTTAGAAAAGGGAAACAATCACAAGCCGGAATGGGGCGGAGGGAGGACCTAGAGAAGAAAGCAACAGAGCATGCCAATGTCAGCTTGTTCATTACCTTTAATTCCAATATGGCTAGGAACCCAGCTGATGTGAACGACGGTTTCCTAACAGAAAGATGGAATATGAGGAGGCTACGAATCCGATCGGATTGTTTACCGCAAAAACTTTTCCAAGCGGCACGTTTCACACGAAGAGATCGTGAACAAGCAGGAGTCCACCAAGGAACACGATTGGCAGCTGACAGTCGCGTATCACGAGGAATGGCAGTGAAGGGAGCACTTAAAACCTGGACGAGGAAAAACGACATGTTGTCCTTTTTCCTTGTCCAGGTTTTGTGGAGACGAAAAGATATGAAGGAAATGGGGGTACTGCAAGAGAAGAAAATAACTCCTAGTTAGCAGTATGAAAATGCCAACGAGAAGAACGAGGAAGAGGACAATAAGAGGCAAGAAAGAGTTTAACGGGGAAGCAGTCACTAAAAAGAGTGTCTTCTAATACTGACAAATGAATATGGAGAGAAAATGGATTGGAGCAAATGGTCAGATCCAAACAAAAAAGGGAACGATTACAAAGGTCAAAGCAAGTGTTAAGGATTAAGATCTTGAGAAGAAGGAAACTGCTCTAATAAACGTCCCCTAGTGGTGATTACAGAGTCACCACACAGGGTATGTCGGCAATTGAAGTCACCAACATGGGGGAAGATGGAAATGAAGGAACGTGACAAATTTAAGAAAATCAAGAGGAACAGGAGAGATATAAAGAGAACTAACAGTGATCCACCAATGGAGAAGGTATGAGCAGAAGCATGAGGGATTGAAGAAGTATGATGAAGTTCAAAGGTGACATTATTGCGGATAAGAAGGGAAGTGTCATATTAAGGAGGGGATCCATGAAAGGTATAGGCTATCGAGGGAGAGGAACCAGGCAAGTATGAAGAAAGGCTTCCTGAAGGGAGATAGGAGGAGGATAATGGATGGAAATAAAAAAAAACGAAGGTCTGTATGATGGGTATGGATGCCTCTAATATTCCACTGAAGGAGTGTCAGAACTATGAAAAATCAAATATGGGAAGAGTGCAAAGACTGCTTACGGCGTTGAGCAAGAGAGTACACAGGAGGCATAGGTAAATCAAGAACGGAAGTGACTGAGGAAGATAGGCAAGATGTAGAGATAATAGAGGAAGGGGGTGGTTGAACAGAAGAGAGGGGAAGATGTGGTGCTGGAGAGGTAGAAATGGAAGTCGAAGGTACAGGACAGGTAGGAGGAATGGGAGTATGAAGGAGTGGGGGGGAAGGGAAGGAATGCATTTCTGCAGTGACAACGGTAGGCAAGGAAGAGGTACAGAGAAGATAATTAATGATGCTTTGCAGGATTCGGTTTCCACTGGAGAAGACAAAGGTTGAGTGCAGTATGGTGCTGTTGTCTGGAGGAGGGGGATCACTTGGACAGGCTGAATATGCTGACCAGTAGAGGAAAATATGAGATGGAGAGGAGACAACGGCACGTTTATGATTGTTAGCTCGGAGAGAAGAAGGTGAAGGAAGAGAAGATTGGGAGTATACTGGATGGGAAGGAGGTGGGGTGGAGGGAGCAGAACGAGCAAGAAAGGAAAGGGAGGAAGAGGAATCAAGAAGAGATGCAAGAGTGGCATAAGAATGAGAGAGAGATAGAAGTAGAAGCATCGGATGAGCTTGAAACCTGTGATATAGTAATGCAGGCATAGGACATGCCAGGGGAGTACCCTTAAGTAATGCACCTGTTGATGGGCTTCTCGGAGAGTAAGCCTTGTCTTCTACCTAATGTGGAACATTTCTGTTTCAGAAATGTAGGTAGGACATTTCTGTAGGAGGCTGTATGTTGCCCTCCACAGTTTGGACAAGACGGGAAAAAAGACATGCAGGTGGGAGCTTGTGTCCAGGTTGTGAACAGTTGGGGCAAACAGCTGGAGACCAGCAGTACTTTGTAGGGTGGCCAAATTGCCAGCAGGAAGTGCGCTGACGAGGGGGAGAAGACTGTGCCTCCAAAATAATGGAGGAGGGAAGGTTACAGGACTCAAAAACAATATTGGTTGTTTGCGGCATTATCTGGGAGGGATTGTGTAGCATTGTATAGACAGGATTCCGTGTTTCTGTTCAGAGATGAGTTTTACGTTCTCAGCACTTTCGGAGAAAGGTCTAATCCCAAAAGAGATTAAAGAGGGAAGTTGGACAGTAACAGTAGTGGAATTCAACTTGACGTCTAGAGAAACAGACTGGATTCCCTGATGAGTCCACTAATGCCTTTATTTTCTCTGCTTGTGCAGCATTCCAGGCTTTGAGGAGGCATGAGCCGGAACCAACCTGCCGTAGCAGGGAAAGATGTAAGAGGGCATCCGTTTGGAAAGTAATATTAAAATATTGAGACCATGTCTGCCTGGGTATAAAAGAGAGGTGGTCAAAGTAGGGGTACGAAGTAGGGAAGCAGTATAAGGACGGAACGAGGAAGCTGAAGAAACAGGACGGATAGACAGAGGAAGATGCAGAGGTAGATAAGGTGCAAAGATTACTATTGATGAAGAACAGGTAGACGGAATAGTTCAAGGGATGGACTGTGAGGCAGGAAGCTGGTGTAGGGGAGCAGTGGGAGGAGTCAGAAAAGCACCAGGAAGAGAAGCCGGGGTCGTCATCGGGGTAAAAAAAAAAATAAATCAGAAGACTCGGGGAAGGAAGAAATGGAAGCCAATGCCATGATTTTTCACTGGGAAAGAAAAGGCTCTTTGTGACTGCCCAAAAAGAAAAGATTATTTGGGCGAAACCCGGAGTCTAGAGGCCAGGCCAACGACCCAAGTAGGGATCAAGATCTAAGGATGCACTCCCTACCCTACCCTAGGAGGGATAGCAACACCAAGTGGGAAAGCAAACCCTCCCATCACAATGACTGGCCACCAGCTGTTGGCAAGGAGTCCTACCACAAAGCAACAGCAACCCCGGGTCCAAAAGCAGCAGATCAACAGAGTTCGGCTTCTGCAGAGGACTACCTCCGCAGAGGTCCACACACTGGGGTAGTGCCGAACCACCATGATCCCTACAGTCGGCCAAACCAATACCTCAGGGGCTGACCCCAATCCTTCCTGTTGCAATTACTTATTCTAGGTCATTGATAAGAATTTTGACGATTGCGAAAAAGTCCACTTTATTTAAAGCCAAGTATAGAATAGAGAGTATAGGACAAAAGGAAGAAGAAGCAATAGTAGAGGAAAAGAGCCTTGCAAAAGTAACTGAGGCAGTGACAGGGACACAAGGAGAGGGGAGAGAAGAGAGCAGAGCAGAGATGCAAGTGTGGTATCCACGAAGGGTGAGGAGACTGTAGCACCAGTCGAGCAGGGCAGTACTCCCAGGGAGGATGGAAAGCTGATGACAGGGAGAGCTGGAGCTCCCGTTTCATCAGCCCTCAGGACTTGTTCCTGACCATCCTCCTTTGCTGACCTTTTTCAGTGTCTCAGTTACACAGAGAGTAGACCAGCATGCTCTCCTGTACAAGTTTCTCTAACTGTCAACACCAAACTACATACACCTACACACTACACTTCCTTTTCAAAATTTTCAAAATGGCGCATAAAAATCATGCCTCGGAGTCCCCAAGGGGGGGGACCATAAATGCCCCC
>JAGKTI010004650.1:0-14007 GCA_018397915.1 Birgus latro | reverse complement strand
CATTGCACTTGACATCTCAAAGGCTTTCGATCGAGTCTGGCATAAATCTTTAATTTCCAAACTGCCCTCCTACGGTTTCTATCCTTCTATCTGTGCCTTCATCTCTAGCTTCCTTTCTGGTCGTTCTATAGCCGCTGTTGTAGACGGCCATCGTTCCTCTCCTAGACCTATCAACAGTGGTGTTCCTCAGGGTTCTGTCCTATCACCTACTCTCTTCCTTTTATTCATCAATGACCTTCTAAGCTGTACATCTAACCCTATCCACTCATATGCTGATGATTCCACCCTTCACCTTTCCATTCGGTTCCCGCAACGTCCATCTCAGCAGTTGCTTCAACAAAAGAGGGATGAGGCTATGGCACACCTAATGTCTGATTTGGCTCGTATCTCTGACTGGGGTAAAAATAATCTTGTTATTTTCAATGCATCAAAAACTCAGTTTTTACACTTATCAACCCGACAAAATCTTCCTCAGGATTACCCACTAATGTTTAATAATGAACAGTTATGTCCTGCATCATCCTTGAACATGCTTGGGGTTTCATTCTCTCAGGATTTGTCTTGGAAAGAACATATTACATCTCTTGTGAAATCTGCTTCCAAGAGATTAGGTGTGCTGGGCCGACTCCGTACTTTCTTTACCTCTGCACAGTTGTTGACCTTGTACACGGGTTTTATTCGCCCGTGTATGGAGTACAACTCTCATGTGTGGGGAGGCTCTCCACATGCAGCTCTTCTCAATAGGGTGGAGTCAAAGGCTTTTCGTCTCATTAACTCTCCTCCTCTTACTGATTCCCTTCAACCATTGTCTCTTCGCCGCACTGTTGCATCTTTATCTCTCTTCTATCGCTACTTCAATGGTCACTGTTTCTCTGAACTGTCTGCTTGCATCCCTCCACCTCTACGACGGGCACGTAGTACCCGTCTAGCAACAAACTCTCATCCCTTTTCTGTCCAACTCTCTAATGCAAGAGTTAACCGTTACTCCCAGTCTTTTATTTATGCAACTGGTCAACTCTGGAACTGTCTTCCTCTGTCTGTATTTCCTACTTCCTATGATCTCCAGTCTTTCAAACGCAGTGTGTCCAGGCATCTCGAATTGAACGGATCTTGAATTTGGCTCTCTTTTGTACTGTTTTTGTTTTTTTCTTGGAAGGAACAGTATGCAGGCCCGTGGCCTTTGGTTCCTTCTTCCACGCATAAAAAAAAAAAAAAAACGACTTCCATACACCTTGGAGTTCATTAAGGTACACTGCTATAGCTCCCCTTAACCCAAGGAATCCCATCGACGTATGGGTACATCGCGATGTTTTGTCACTGCTACACCCATCGACGTACGGGTACGTCGTGCAATTGCAAGGGTCGTAATATGCACGATTTTCAAGTTTCATGGGTGATATCTGGTAGGCATATGTGGGAAACCTTCCTCTACCTGCTGTCAAGCGGGGATCCTGCCTGGCCCCACCTAACCCCCCTCCCCCCTTCCCCCTCATACTGGGCAATTCACCTGTTACCAGTAAGCTGGCCAGTAAAGGTGTGTTGCCCCACGGTCTCTCCAGTGACGAAATTCACGGTGAAAGTGATTCCTGAGGTGGAGGTCAAGGAAATAAAGAAGCTAGAGCAAGAAACAAACAGAAGTGATGAGGTGGTAATGTCATAAAGGAAGGTGCCACATGTGAATGTGTTTGGTGACTGAACAATGCTTCTATTGCCTATATAAATGTGTGAAAACCAATATAGTCTGTTACTACATATAAATTCGTACCAAATACATAAATACATAATTGAAAGTGCTTGAATTAGTTAACCCTTCCATAGTTTGTTTTCTTCAGCCAGTTACCCAGAAAAAGAAGGAAAATGTAAGGTTGCATGACACCTGTATCAACATTTTTCAGCACAGGATCGTGATTTCTCTGTGAATTTTCGATGCTTCTCACCAAAAGCAAAGGTGTGAGCCAATATTGTTTTTTTTTCCAAAAATGCTCGGGATTTTGGGGTATCATAGGTTGGAAATCGGTCGGGACCTGACGGGTTAATATCGAGTCCCAATCAACGTCTCCAAAGGCCCCCCCTTACAGTAATTTGATGGTTGTAAAGTGGTTTGGTATGGCAAAAGTTTTTTTTTTATGAAAGCCGCGAAAGAAAGAATGAGAAGTGATGACAAATTAATATTTGCAAGACAATAATTATGTTTCGTCTACGGCCCTGTCCCACAGTGCCCCAGGTTCCAACAGTAGTAGTATAGTATAGGAAGGATGATGCCTAGTGAGTTGTACTTGTGGTCAGCTTTTCAGTGTGCAACAATGAGACCAGCTCACGCGTTGTAAACAAACACTCGCTTCTTAAGTTTGCTGTTTTTATTTTCCAAATAATTTCACTTAATGCTTGCCAACTTCACTTCACTGTTTTCACAAGCACTGGAGCTATACAATCTGCACTACCCCCTGGGGTTTCAAGAATTCTCACCCAGTATTCCTGGATGTTGTATGAGGTGACTAAAAGGGTTGGTGGTGGGTTAGTGCCCCACCCTGAAAAACAACTAACTAAAAATGAGAACAAGAAGCCTCGGACTAGGACTGATCAAAAGTTGACGACAAAGGACCGGACAAAGGACTTGTTCCGGATCACAACTTGGAATATAAGGGGTATGAATGATGAGGTGAAAGAGAGAGAGAGAGAGAGAGATTGTATAGTGCTTGAGGGTGCAAAAGTGGATATATGTGGACTAACAAACTAAATGGCGAGGTGAGAGTGTGAGAGAATGGGAGTATGGATGGGGTATATGCGCGGGAGTAGGTGAGAATGAGAGGGCAAAAGCAGTGTGTATTGCTGTGAGTAACAGATGGAAGGAGAATCTAAGAGAGTATGGATCAGTTGGGTAAAGGATTATGTGGGTAAGAGTGAAAGTTGGACTACAAATGTGGGTGATTGTGTGCGTGTATGCGCCAATGCAAGACCGTGTAAGTAGAGCGAGGGAAGAGTTCTGGACAAATGTGGAAGCGTGCTTGGAAGTTTGGAAGGTATGAGAGAGTGTTTCTGATTGGAGATATGAATGGAAAAGTAGGGAATGTGAAGGTGGATGGAGTGGTTGGTGAGTGGGGTGTGCATCCAGAGATGGATGAAAATGGCAATGCTTTAGTGGACATTTGTGCTGGGAGAAGGTTGGTGATAGCTAATATCCTCTTCAGGCACAAGATGATCCATAGGTATACATGGCGAGAGTTTAGAAGGGTGGATGGTGAACTGAATGAACGGAAGGCAATGACTGACTGTGTGTGTGGATGAAAGGATGAGAAGATGTGCAATGGATGCAAGAGTATATCAAGGTTGGGGGAGTGAACTTTCGGACCACCACCAAGTGGTGGTCACAATCAGGGTCCAAACAAAATGGATGAAGAGAAGAAGGGAAGGACAGGAGGAAGTAGTTCTTACAAGGAGGGTAGAAAAGTTACAAGAGGATGGAATAATGGCTGATTGGAGCAGATGGGAGACGTGGAAGGTGTGTGCAAGATATTCACAGAAGAAATCTGTGCAGCATGTGAGGTGGTGTGTGGGGTGAAGAGAAGACGAAAGGGGGTTCAGGGAACAGCATGGTGGACGGAAGAGGTGAGAGAGGCTGTGGCACAAAAGAAGAAAGCATATAATGAGTGGATGAGGAACGGGGACGTCGAAGAAGTTTGGAGATGGAAGAGAGTTATATGCAGAAAGGAGTAGAGAGGTGAAAAGATTAGTAAGAGAGAGTAAGAAGAGAGTGGATGAGGAATTTGGAAGGAATTTGAGTGTAAAGTGGAGGGAATGTAAGAAAATGTTCTGGAAAAAGGTAAAGAGACTTAGACAGGGTGCCAACGAAGTTAGTTGGTGTGTGAAAGTTAAAAATGGTAGATTACTAGTGGAGAAGGGAGAAAAAGTGAACAGATGGAGAGAACACTTTAATGATTTGTTGAACATACAAAATGAAAGTAATGCAAGTATAAGTGGCTGGGGAATGACTGGGAGAAGGGGGGTTGTGAGAAGAGAGGAAGAAATCAGTAGGGTGGAAGTGGTAGAAGCAATGAAGAAAGTTAAAATGGGGAAAGCCCCAGGAATCGATGGAGTGTGTGGTGAAATGCTGAAGCATGGGGGAGAGATAGTAATAGAATGGATGTGGAAGGTGTGCAGATTGGCCTGGGAGGAAGGTAGAGTCCCGGAGGATTGGATATCAGGTATAAGTATTCCCCTGTAAAGAAAAGGGGAAAAAGAAGTGTGTGGCAATCACAGGGGCATTTGCCTTCTTAGTGTAATAGGAAAAGTATATGGTAACATACTTGCTGACAGCGTTAGGTGAATAACAGAGGAATTAGTTGGAGAAGAACAGGGAGCTTTTAGGAAGGGACAAGGTTGTGTAGATCAGATATTCATTCTTAGATCTTTAGTGGAAAAGTTTTTAGAGAAGGGAAAGTAGTTGTATGCAGCCTTCATGGATTTGGAGAAAGCATATGACAGGGTGGATAGACAAGGATTGTGGAAAGTATCAAGAATATATAGAGTAGATGGGAAGTTGTTGAAGGCAGTGAAGAGTATGTATGAGGATGCTAAAGCCGCAGTGCATGTGGAGCTGCAAGGCTTGGTAGATGAGTTTGGGAGTGTGTGTAAGAAGCGGAATCTAAAGGTGAATGTAGGGAAGAGTAAAGTGATGGTCTTCGTGAGAAGTGAAGTCATTGAATGTACATTGAGATTGGATGGGGAGGATATGGAGAATGCGAGTGCATTTAAGTACTTGGGTGTTGTGATGAGAAAGGATGGAAATCTTGAGGGTGAAGTACTTGAAAGGGTGCAGCAGGGAAGGAAAGTTGCTGGTTCCTTGAAAGCAGTGATAAGAAACAGGGAAGTGAGCATGGAAGTGAAAAAGTTGCTACATGACAGTATTGTGATACCAACTCTTAACATAGGGAAGTGAAGCTTGGACCTTGTTGGAGGGACAGAAGTCAAGAGTGAGAGCAGTGGAAATGAGTTATTTGAGAGCAACATGTGGAGTCACATGGAGAGACAGACTAACAAATGAGGAAGTGTGTGAATGTGGTGTGAACGTGGACGTGATAGGAAGTGTTAGGAGAAACACGTTAAGGTGGTTTGGACATGTAGAGAGGATGGAGAATGAGAGACTTACGAGGAGAGTGTATGTGAGTGTGGTGGAGGGAGGGAGAGGGAGGGGGAGGCCGAGGATGAGGTGGAGGGATGGAGTGGGGAGGTATATGAGAGAGGTGGGTGTGAGCTGGGAGCAAGGCAGTGAAATGGCGGGTGACAGAGCGACATGGAGGCGATTTGTTTGTGGCCACCCCATGCGGGATTGAGGCGTCTGGCAATAGAAAGAGGTAGGTAGATTTACACTCTAATCTTCTAGTTACTCTAGCACCTACATTACATTTACCAAATCAAAGACACTCAAAACATGCCAGACTTTTCTTATACTGTGTAACACTAAACTATTTAACATACAAACGAAGATAAAATTACATAATTTAACAGTCACAAATAAAACATTATAGAGAAAAAGATCATGAAATTTAATGCATACCTTTACAAAGTAACTTGCCCAAAAATAGCAGGCAAACTGACATCTCTGGCACCTAACTGAAAAATCTGAGAAATACTGAGAACCTTCCAGTACTACCTAACTAGCAAATCCCGCTTCTCAGCAATCGTATCCTGTATGCATACAGGAAGTACTGAAAATGTCTCTTAAACGACAAGTATTTATGAAGAGACACGTGAATGATTGTATGGAGTGATAGGCTGTACAGTCCATTTCACTTGGAACCCATGTGGTGGTCTTCCCCTAGACTAATTTCGGAACCACATCTTATGTGATAGTGGGAAATGGGTTGTACATACTCATTTATAAATCTTGATCCTGTGTATCATACATACATGAGAAACTGGGCAAAGGATATTTAGGTTAGAAATTGCTAGGCGAGTCTTTATATTTTTGTCTCCAAAATCCTACCATTTCCACGGATGAAATGAATATTTCTAATATAACTTGATTGAATTAGATACATTTATTTTATTCCAAATTCTTCCTACCATGTGAGAAAATGCTACGTTTCCTCTAAAGGTTACGGATTAAGTCTTAAGAATGTTACACATCATGTAGGTGTAAAATTAATGAAAAAAAAGAGCTTAGAAATGAAAGAACGAAGAAATAAAACATTCTTCAGTTTCATTTTTATGCAGTGGCCAAATTTCTAGCACCACCCTGTTATTTTTAAATATTAATTTTCAACTGTTAAAATCACGATTTTTATTAAGTTTGGATCTCTTGTGTTTGCTGCACGTTTTCCCATTTTTATGTAAATTTCTTCAATAATACTGTTTTTAAAGCTGATTCGAAATTTGAATTGTTTTTTTTTTTTGGGAGAGATATCGCCTTCTAAAAAGTTAGGTAAGGTTAGTTATTAATAATAATTAGGTTAGTTAATATAAAAAAAAAAAGAATTAAGTATAACATGTCTTTTACAAAAGAAATTTCAGTGTGTGCTTCATGCTTAAACTCAGAAATGCACAACATTTTCTTGAATAGGTCGGTATTTTCATCTTTTTTCATCTTCTATGCCAAATGATAAGCATTAAACAAACATTGATATTTTGACGTTGTGAATATTATACTTAAATATTTTTTTTATTTTTATCAACTAAATTATTAACTAACCTGACCTAACATAACTTTTTAAAAAATAATTTCTAAATAAATTCAAATTTGGACCTAGATTAAAAAACTGTATTAGTGATGACATTTATATAGAAATGGGAGAATGCACACCAAACACAAAAGATCTCCAAATTTTGCAGAATGGGTTTTTCTGTTATTATTCATCTTCTATCTTTTCTTTCAAACAGTTTTAGATGAAACTGTTCAAGAGGGTGCGGCTGACAAATTCACTTTCAAAGTCATGATTAGCAGTAAATGGAAATGAGGCCCTATATTCTGGTGTTCCTGATTAGACTACACTGTGGTGTCCATCAACCTTTGGATAAAGTCAAGTTTCTTCATAATCATGGAAAGAAGCTAAGCATAAGGAATGATATATGAGGAACATATAAAAGAGTAAAGGAATATGCTCACAGCAGAAGATAAGCAAAATGAATCATTCTAGATGAACGTCTACAAGGGTAAATCAGTATGCCAACAGCAAGAATGAAGTCAACCTATCTTCTATGAAATGTCCCAAACAGAGGAACGTCTATAAGGGTAATTCAGTACGCCAACAGCAAGAAAGGAGTCAAAGTAATCTTATATGAAATATTCCAAACATCTATAAATTCAAGATATGTGAATAAAAAACAAGGAACAACAGTTCTATGCTCAGAAGGCATTATAACCAAAGACAGCCATCACCAAACTCTCTGGCTACCTCCGAACCACACCCCTTCTGGATGATCTAACCCCTTCACTTCTATTTCAGCACGTTTTTCTTCCCCACTACTGACACCAATAACACTTTTTCGATGTTGGTACATATTGTACAGTTATACCAGAAATAGAAACTCTGGTGTCTACCAGCTGACTAAGAGTACAACAGAGTTCTGGGTTGAGGTAGAAGAATTGGAGAGAAAAAAATGGTAGTAAATACTTTTAAGTAAAACTTAAAAACTGCCTTGGTCATATGGTCAGAGGCGCCCAAAATGGGTGATCACGAAAAAGTACTGACCAATAAAAGAGGTAAGCTCAGAATGAAGGGAGTGAGGAGTATGGAGAGTAAGCAGGAGGGAGCACAAGGTTGTTCGGTGATGCAAATAAAACGCAAAGTGAAGGATCAATGTGGGGATACTGGTGTATGTAGGCAAGAGTGTATATTAGTTGATGGTATGACAAGAGTGTTGAAAGCATAATTAGACCATCAACTAGGCAAAGACGACGTTGCAATACAAGCCCAATGCAATGTTGTTAAGAGGGTGCTGGAGAAGGACACTAAAATAACTGTCATCCCACTGCATGGGTGTGGAAATGCCCTTAAGCTCCATCCCATACCATGAATGGGTGAAGGTAGACTGCAAGAGGAATACAACTTCAGTCTGCAGTCTACTGGGTTCACATTCAGAGGAACCTGGCGATAATACTACTACTGCTTATGTTATTGCGACTACTGCTACTTCTACAGCACTACTATTGCTAATACTACACTATAACTTACTGTACTGTTACTAAAGAATGATTATTACTACTCCTACATTACCACTATTACTATTACTACAGTACTACTACTACTACTATTGCTGCTGCTGCTGCTTCTACTGTAATGACGTAATTTTAAGTTAGTATAAGTGTAATATAAGTTAGTATAAGTATAATGTAAGTGTAATATAAGTGTAGTTTAAGTTAGTTTAAGTGTGGTGTAAGTGTAGTCCTGGACCCCTGTTTAATTGATGCAATGTATGGGAAGTGGACCTCGAAATTCATTTTTTGGGCTTGATCCTAGTTATAGTGTAGCAAGAGTGTGATATTATTAATACGTAAGACCGTGTGGAGCAGGATGGACGCGCAAATGCATGGTAAGAACTGCAAAGTGGGACATGAAACACGTACAGTGGAAGATAAAGTGGTTAAACTGGGAACTGAGAGGTAAGGTAGATAAGGTGGGAGATAAATGAAGTAATGTTATAAGTAGGTTAAGTGGAGGTAAAGTGGATGAAAATAGGTAAAATGGGAAATAAAGCTTTTTTTTTTTTTTTTTTAATATGAGGTAATATTTGAAGTTAAAATATTGTTAGCATGGATGAGATTCAATAATGCCTAAATGGCATATCAAGATGGCGGCCGTCAGTTTACGTGACCACTGCAAGCGTACTCATAGACCCTAATTTCTCAGAGAATGAAACAAAGCATTCAGGGACCGAAAACAAATCGTCCGAGATAATACGTTGTTGGCTAAGGTGCAAGCTACCTACAAACCAAATTTGATGACAAATCGCAAAACTGTACGGAATCCAGTCACCGTGTTTCGCGAAATGCCACTCCACATTAAAAATATATATAAGGCTGCTGGCATTAGGTTATCTTTCATTATATCCTTACCATAAATAATAGGCTTATGCACACCCACATAGTTGCTATTTCGTGAAGGTTTGATGAAAATTCGTCCACAAATTTTAGAGATATTTTGGCCACACACACACACACACACACACACACACACACACACACACACACACACGCACGCACGCACGCACGCACGCACGTAGATACATACGGACAAAAAGCTATATCGCCTCGCCTCGCTAAATGCGGGAGATCAGCACTTCAGTTTGAAAAAAAAAAATCGAAAACTGAAATCCAAGAGAAGGAATTCCAACAAGCATAGCAAGGGCTGTGTTGAAGGAAAAATCTGTACCGGTAATGACCCCACATTATTATGTCTCAACGATTACCCGTAAGTATTCCCGAAAAGTACACGAGGTTTATTTGGGCAAAAGTAAAGCAAACATCAACAGATCTTATGGTGCTTCCGAAGCTGTTTGCAACAGAAAACTATTGTAAGGATACACAAGAGATACAGTACTCCCCAAACTAAGACCATCATCTGCTTTCAAAAGTTTTGCACAAACCTGGATAAATTCGTAGTTTTTTTTTTCGTGCGAATGGATGAAGATACCATAGGAAGCATCCTAAATTTATGAAGATATATTCTAACTTATGAAGATAAACTTTAAAAACTGTTAGTAAGATAACATTAAGATAAATTTTTACTGTAATTCAGAGTAATGAAACTACGTTAAACTGCTTCAATCCAAAGGCTGGCTTTGTATTGTAACCTACCACCAGTAGATATTACTCAAGTTGGGAAGAGCCGATATTACTGAATGGGTAAATGAATTAGCCTTTCCAGTTCAGTGTGCCCTACAATCTGGATAAATTCGTCTGGAGAATACAGTGTACAGCAGGAATTAAAAAAAAAATACTTTGAGTAATGAGATTAAACTTACCTCTACTGGTCTACCTCCTAAGCTGACACTTTCACCAGCCGAGTTTGAAAAACAACGAACAAAGTCATACAGCAAATTTGTCTAAACTTCCAGGAGCCGTTTTTTTCACCCCAGCAGCCGTCGTCAAACTGGATGACGAAACGTGCGGCTGGAGGAGGGACCAGCAGGAAGAGTACTGAAGAAGAGGAATGTGAGGGAAGAAGGTGGAGGGAAACACGGACATTGACTACTGACGCCCTCTATTGGTCGTGGGAAGAAGTATGTGTTAAAGAAAATGTTTGGTTAGAGGAATTTTGGGGAAACTGATACAGTATTCGTATCTAGTGGCTGTAGGACAGGGTCTTTCGTCAGCAGAATCTAAGTGATCAGTGGTAGTCTGGATAAAACACTGGAATGAAATCGTTCTTTTATAAAGATAAATCAGTTTAGATTTAGCCCCACTCCCCCCAAAATCCTTCACACCAGTGACATTTCTCCACTTTCATAAGACATCGTTCAGCTGAGGAATGACTTTTTGAAGTGAAAAATTTTAGGAACATCCATCACTAACCCTTTATTTAAGGCCTTTCCTTAACTGAAATAAAATAGTCTGAGATACCGAGAATGAAATATTATTCATCGGACCGAATGAATTAAAGTGTATGAGTATCCCTCAGATGAATAAATATGCTTAGATGGTAGCATGAATTTTGTTGTTGTTCTGGTTCCATGATCATCTAGACGTCAGACTAGTAGGCTGCAGACTAAAGCTGCCTTCTCCTGCAGCCCACCATCCTCCTTTCAGGGGATAGCAAAGGGGTTATATAGGTGGCACTACGTGAAGACATCACCTCTCTATCACTTGAATAAATTGCAAACGTGAGACAATATTGTTTTAATGGTTATAATTGAATGGTGAAATAATGAATTTTTGTAATGCCTTTCTTCATTTATTGTTTTCTTATTTATTTCACTTATTATTTTCTCTAAATTCTCCCCAAATCTGTTTGTTTCTTATTTTCTCCCTGTATCATATTCAGTCTACCTCACACTTTCTCTTTAGTGTTTTGCTTCATTCATTTTTTTCTTCTTGTAACTCACTGTTTTCCTCTCAACCATCTGTCTCCAGTAATCTCGGTCGCTCACTTATTTTCCTTGTAAACCTCATATTACCCCATTTTCCTTCCACTTCTCTACCCTTTCTGACCCTTCCTTCTCCAGAACATCAATAATTCTCTCAGCATTTAGAGAAACTACATTTTCCCTGCCTGCCTTGTTCTTATTCTCTCTCTCTCTCCCCATCCACCTTCGCACATATCTACATATCCCCGCAAATCCCTTCTACCTCACATTCCCTACCCTCCTTCGCTAACCTCTATATCGCACCCACAAACCAGCATTTTCAAAATACAAAGACGTCTAAACACACACACACACACACACACACACACACACACACACACACACAAAGCCGATAAGGTTTTACGAGAGTATATGTTGGGCGGGCGGGTATGGAGGAGAGGGGGAGAGATGGGAGGGGAGAGGGACGGAGACGAAGAAAGCGAGGAAAAAAGAAGGAACGAGATAGGGTAGGAGGAACTGGGTAAAAGAGAGAATGAGAGAAAAATGAGAGGGAATGAGAGAAAGAAAAATGAGAGGGAATGAGAGAGAGAAAAATGAGAGGGAATGGGGAGAGACGAGAGGAAAGGAGAGAAGCCGGGACAGAACGATAAGAATCAGAAGAGAATGAGAAGGGAAAGTACAGAAAGGAGAGGGGGGAAGGGGGGTAGAGGAGAGAGAAGAAAAATGAGCTGGGAGGGAGGATGGAGCGATAATAGATGTAGGGAAAGATAATGGCTGGGAGAAGGAGGGAAGTGATAAGAGAGGAAGAAATCAGTAAGATGGAAGTTGTGGAAGCAGTGAAGAAAGTTAAAATGGGGAAAGCTCCAGGAATTGATGGAATATGTGGTGAAATGCTGAAGCATGGGGGAGAGATAGTAGTAGAATGGATGTGGAAGATGTGCAGATTGGCCTTGGAGGAAGGTAGAGTCCCAGAGGATTGGAAATCAGGTATAATTATACCCCTGTACAAAGGAAAAGGGAAAAAGAGGTGTGTGGTAATCATACGGGCATTTGTCTTCTTAGTGTAATAAGAAAAGTATATGGTAGGATGCTTATTGACAGAGTTAGGGAAATAACAGAGGAATTAGTTGGAGATGAACAAGGAAGTTTTAAGAATGTGTAGATCAGATATTCGTCCTCAGATCTTTAGTGGAAAAGTTTCTAGAGAAGGGAAAGAAGTTGTATGTGGCTTTCATGGATTTGGAGGAAGCATATAACAGGGTGAACAGACAAGGATTGTGGAAAGTATTAAGAATATATAGAGTAGATGGGAAGTTGTTGAAGGCCGTGAAGAGTATGTATGAGGGTGCTAAGGCTGCAGTGCATGTGGATGATGAACTGAGTGAATTTTTCCATTTGATGGTTGGATTGAAAAACAAGGATGTGTCATGTCTCCATGGTTGTTCAGTCTGTATATGGATGGGGATATAAAAGAGATACAAGGTAGGGCAGTGGATGTTGGAGCGGCCCTAGTGAGAGAGGACAGTGTTTGGAAACTCCCTGTACTGTTGTTTGCATATGATACTGTGTTGGTAAGTGAATATGAAGGGCAGCTGCAAGGCTTGGTGGATGAGTTTGGGAGAGTGTGTAAGAAATAGAATCTAAAGGTGAATGTAGGGAAGAACAAAATTATGGTCTTCGAGAGAAGTGAAGTCAGTGAATGTACAGTGAGATTGGATGAGGAGGAAATGGAAATTGTGAGTGCATTTAAGTACTTGGGTAGTGTGATGAGTAAGGATGGAAGTTTAGAGGGTGAAGTGCTTGAAAGGGTACAACAGGGAAGAGAGTTGCTGGCTCCTTGAAACCAGTGATGAGAAACAGGGAAGTAGGCATGGAAGTGAAAAGCAACTACATGACAGTATTGTGATAACAACTCTAACGTACGCAAGTGACGCTTGGACCTTGTTGGAGGGACAGAAGTCAAGAGTGAGAGCAGTGGAAATGAGTTAGTTGAGAGATGTAGAGTCACATGGAGAGACAGACTGACAAATGAGGAAGTGAAGGAGCATTGTGGTGAGGATGTGGATGTGATAGGAAGCGTTAAGAGAAACATATTGAGTTGGTCTGGCCATGTGGAGAGGATGGAGAGTGAGAGACTGGCGAGGAGAGTGTATGTGAGTGAGATGGAGGGAGGGGGGAGGGAGGGGAAGGCCAAGAATGAGGTGGAGGGATGGAGTGGAGAGATACGAGAGAGGGGGGGTGTGAGCTGGGAGCATAGCAATGAAATGGCGGCGGACAGGGCGACATGGAGGCGGTTTGTTTGTGGCCACCCCTTATGGGATTAAGGCGTCGGGCAATAGATAGATACGTTACTTAGAGAGTTTGAGTATCAACATAGTCTTCATAAAATTATAAATGAGAATGTTGTTGTGTACTGAGCTGAATAAGTTTATAAAAAATGTTACGAAAAAAACAGAAGCCGCTGTGAATATGAGTTCTAGGTTCGAATGCACCGTAGTGTGTAACTAGCTGCGTTGCTATTTTGGAGCAGAACTCTCAATTTCTAGCACAGTGAAATATCATTTAGCGTATTGTACACATAAGAGACGTCGGCTAGCGCGTTATTTTGCGCTATTTTTTTTTATTTTTTTTAACTAATACGTGCTTTTTTGTGCGTTGAATGTTTAATGAAACATGAGTGCCATGTTACACGCCTTCTTGCTCGTGAATTAAGGGAAAAATGCAATTAGTTCGTATCTACAGCTGAAGTTCATTCTTTTCATCTAGCGTCACTTTAAAAAATTACAGGTATATTGTTTATTTCCTTTACCTTAGTGGCATTATTACTAGGCAATACTACGGCTCACAGCAATTTCCAGAACGTTTTTTTGTGGATAGTATCATACTGTAGTGGTGATTGTATGTCATAGTTTAACATTAACGGTTAAGAGATGGCCGATCTGTCCCTGGTTCAAGTAATGGCGTAGTATAATTGAATAATAATTG